>JASTWK010001602.1:0-29603 GCA_030770225.1 Temnothorax unifasciatus | reverse complement strand
CGAACGCTTAAGAAATAGCTCAAAAATGACTACCGAACGACGATGAGTGACAAGAAACAGTTAAGTGACGACGACGAACGACAACGAACGGTTCAAGAACGGTTATCGGACGGCTGTCAAACGGTTCACGAATGGCTCAGAAACGGTTACAAACTGTTCAGAAACTGCTACGAACGATGCACTAGAAACAGAAACGGCGACAACAAAACATGAGACCGTTAAAATCCGATGTAGATAAAAATATGGAAAAGCGACGGTTGGTGGACGAATTGCACGCACCGGCGAGAAGAAATTTTCTTTGCAGACACGTCATAGTGCGGGGGTACGATGACCTGTGGCAAGCTGATATTGTCGAGATGCGCCTATACCCGCGTTTCAACGGAGGCTACACTAAATACTCACCGTCATCGATGTGCTGAGCAAGCACGCGTGGGCCGTGCCGCTCAAGGGTAAAGGCGGCAGCGAGACAGCAGACTATCGCTGAGAAAATTCGAGATAGCGGGAGGTGCCCTAGTACCCTGCAAACCGATATGGGGAAGGAATTTTACAACACCGATGTGCAACGTCTCGTGAGAAAACACAGCATCAATCATTATTCCACGTATTCGGTGATGAAGGCATCGGTCGTCGAGCGATTCAATCGCACGTTAAAGAACGACATGTGGAAGATGTTTACGCTCAACGGAAATTACAAGTGGGTCGACGCGTTATCGTGACTCGTGTTGGATTACAACGCGCGCAAGCATCGAACGATCGGCATGCGGTCCGTCGACGTTACCCCCGCGACCACCGAAAGACTCTTGGCTACGGTGTATAACGCGATAAAGATCGCGGGTCCGGCAAAGTTCAAAGCGGGCGACTCGGTGCGCGTCAGCAAATACAAGACAATTTTCGAGAAGGGTTACACGACGAATTGGACCACCGAGGTATTTAAGATCGTTAAAATGCAGCGTACCAATCCTGTAACCTATCTACTCGAGGACTATTGTGGAAAATCCTGGGGCGTTCTACGAGCACGAGTTGCATCGTGCGACTTATCTAGACGTGTATCTCGTGGAGAAAGTACTGCGCAGGAGGGGCGACGAGGTTTACGTGAAATGGCTGGAATTCGATGGATTGCACAACTCATGGACACACAAGGACAATGTTATTAAATTCGTGTAAACTGTATTTTATTTTTATTCTTAACATAAAAAAATATATAATGTGTAATACATGTAAAATGTTTGAAATATGAAATACACATAAAGTACGTAAAAATATAAAATACCCATATGTACAATATCTTTATTAATATCCTTTCCAATACCGTAATATAATAGCACAATCCCTTACGTTATACATATACATAGGCTAAACTTGGGTAAGATGGCCATAGTTTTTTAAAATGCAAAAACATACATTTATTTTTGTTATATTTTAACACGGTTTGGTATATTTTTTTACTAAAGCTTAAAGTAGGGGAGACTGGCGCTATTCGTGACACATTTTTGTTTCGAATTTTTTTCTTGCTTCGTATAAATGCTTAAAAATTTTTTATTAGTGCGATGTAATCGTCCATCCTTCTAGTTTAAAAAAAAAAGGTTTATCTCTCACGAGTCTCGAAATATATTAAGAAATGTATCGCTATGTCATGTGTCACGAATTTCCCCGGGGCCGGGGTAATTCATGACACTTTCTCTAGTTGAACAAACTATATGGATTTCTTTCGTTTTTGTAATTTTTATCTACTTTATATTTTGAAAAATCTTTTATTTGTTAGAGTTTACATATTATATGCTGACCTATAAAAAATTATAAGGAAAAAAGTAGGTAACATTCAATTATGGGAAACTTTTCGAGGGCGTCCACGGCCCCTGCAAACTGGTTCTTTCTTTGAATTCGTGGTGTTTTTGGGAGCGTTTTTTGTTGCTTTGCCTTTTTTTTCTTCTATCAATGAAGCAATTTCTGCTGGGTCAGTCTGCTCCGGTTGCTCGTGTCACGAAATGCCCCGATGTGGTTTTTCCTCATTCATGATCTGTCACTTACAAATAAGAAAGAATAGCTAAAATCTACTTATGCATGATGCTTAGTAAAGTCGAGTGACTAAATACAACTTACCGTTTCGGATCTCTTATTATTATATTCGGCGAGAAAATAAATTTTTGGGATTTGGAAAATTTTACTTTCAGCACTCTGTTGCGGCCCCAATTAATGTAATAATAAATAAGATAATACTAAGGAAGACCGAGAATAACATTAAGCAACGCGACCAAGAAAGCCCGAAAGGATTACGCAAAACCGAGTCAAGAGTATGAGTTGCACGATCGGCCTACATCCGATCGGGCGACTCAGCGATAACGAAAGACGTAGGAGATGATAAAAGGAAGCGAGAGAAGAAGACGAGAGGGCTATTGGAGTCTCGGAGCGACGGACGTTTCACGCGAATAAGCTGTAACTCAGAGTGATTATTAAAGTTTATCGTTTATTGAAAAGTGTTGTTAATCCTTTCCGCCTCCTCCGTGGATACAAAGATCCCTGGTGTCCCGCCGTAAAAAGGGGACACAACAAATGGTGGCAGCGTCGGGGATCCACTGACAGGAAGAACGGGAACGGCAGCTGCAAAAGAAAAGTGAATCAGTGAGGCAGTGCAACATCCTCAACGGGAACACGGCAGCCAGATTCGAAAGCAGCAGACAACACGGTAGCGGCCGACGAGGGACAAGCAAGCAGCGTAACCAAAGACGGCGCCGACCTACCTCAACAAAGACTCACCGACAGACAGAGTGACACGAGCACCGACTAGCAGCATGCGGCTAGCGACCGTAATGTAAGTCGATAAGCAAATTGTACAGCGCAATTACCGTAGATGTCGGAAATCGATAATCCACCTGCGGAATTAAACCAATCGTGGCTTCATAGCGAGACGTCACGGCGAGCGCGTAGAAATAGTCCGTTAAGCCTCGTACAAACGACAGAAGAAGTCGTAAGCGACAATCGCAAAATCGTGCGTAGAAACTTAGATGCGTACTACTCAAGCGAAAGCAAAACAGAACCGGAATTACACCCTAACATCGTAGTCGAACGCGAATTTCAATTCAACGATTTAGACGCGAGCATAGTAGGACAAAATAACTGCCCCGAGGAAAATAGACTCCACCCCTCACACGCGCGCGCTCGATCCGAAGGCACCGACAGTACAACCAATAGGTCATCACAAAGACGAGAGTTTTCATTAATATCGTACGATAGCAGCCTTTTCAATCCGCAAGAATACTACTCAGCGTCAAGACACGTAAACGTAATCGAGATGGCGAAAAACGATAACCGCGACGCGAACAACGACAATGCACAGGCAACCCCAGAGGAAATAGACGCGGAAATAAACCGTCTTAGTCAAGTGCTGTCACAAAGAAGGACTCCGGCGATGCACCGTAACCGGATGCCCAAGCGGGCCGGCCTGCCGCCGGACGATAGAGATTCCATTCTCGATGAGATATTGCATGGAATCCGTAACTTGCAAGATCGCGTAAATCATTTAGAAACGGCCATTCCCGAACGCCGCGAATTTCACGTAAGACGCGAGCCAAGTAACCTTCCGTTCGAAGTGACGTACGGACGAACGTCGTACGATATTCGGAACCAAGCGGAACGCGCAATCGGATATTTACGTCTAAAAGAGGCACGCGACATGATACCCGAGTTCGACGGAACCTCAAGTAAACTACAAGAGTTTCTAAGCGCCGCGTCATATGCAATCAAGAATATAAATCCGATGAAAGAAGTAACACTATTAGAAGCCGTGTTATGCACGAAGTTAAAAGGAAGAGCAATGGTAGATTTCCAAACGCGAGAGATACGAGATTTCACACAGTTAAAGAAAGAACTAGAAGTTTGTTACTTGAGCCGTAAAAGTACAACACACTTACAACTAGAGTTCAATACACTCAAGCAGAAACCCGGAGAAACCGCAAGAGCATTCGGATTAAGAACAGACAAACTAGCCATGGAATTATACGATTCCATGATAGAAGGAAAAAACCACACCATAGAAAGCAAGCGAACGATATTAGAAACGATTCAACAACAGGCATTACAGAATTTCCAATTAGGATTGAGAGACGAGATCAAGTTACTCGTCCGAGCTCAGCATTTTGCAAATTATCCGAAGACGAATGGCCCGAGAAAAAAGAACAGTAATTCAGCCGCGAATAGCGATGAGGAAGACAAAGAGGACACAAAGCAGCGCCGACCTGCGATAGAGTATCAGGTGTCACATATGACTAACAAGCCGCGAAAGCATACAGGGCTGGACCTAATCACTCTGCCCATGCGAGAAGCGAAGCGCGAAAAAATAAATTTGCTGTTCGATACCGGAGCGGCCGTATCAATAATAAAAGTAAAGCATTTGAAAGGCGAAACAATGATAGAAGAAGATAAAATGGCCCTTACAGGAGTAACAGGACATAAAGCTCACACTATAAGAAAATTTAAAGCCACTATCGACTTGAAAGATAGAAAAATCAAGCACACGATATATGTCGTCAAGGATGATTTTCCGATTGAATACGACGGGATATTAGGAATAGATTTCATAAAGAAACATCGAGCGTCATACAGCTACGAATCGAACTCTATACGAATAGGGAACAGCACATTAAAATTGTACCCGTACAAGAAAATGATTTTAAAGCCACGAAGCGAGACAATAATACAAGTAGCGACCAATAAAAATTCGTTAGGAATAATACAGGCAGAGGAAACGATGCCAGGAGTGTTCATAGGAAATTGCCTAGTAATGCCAGAAAACTTTGTATGTCCGGCAAGCATATTAAATACAACCGAGAAAACAGTCGAAATGCTAATGCCGCAAGTAACATTAAAAGAGCTACAGCAAGAAGAAGCCGAAGAGATAGGAGTAAATCAAGTAAACCATACAGAAGAAACAATACCGCGTAGCGAAAAAGTCGCAGGACTGATACGCACGCAACACTTGAACGAAGAAGAAAAGAAGACCATTATGGAAATTTGCCGAGATTTTAGCGACGTATTGCACCTGGAAGGAGAACCACTGACATGCACTGATATCGTCGCGCATAAGATTCCAATGAAGGAAGGCAGCGTACCGGTCAACGTCCGACCGTACCGCTTGCCAGAAAAGCACAAGGAAGAAGTGAATAGGCAAGTAAAGGAGATGTTAAAAAATAAGATTATCAGGCCTAGCACGAGCCCATAAAATGCGCCGTTACTAGTAGTCCCGAAGAAAAGAGACGCATCTGGAAAACTAAAACTGAGAGTGGTAACAGATTTTTGGTTTGTAAACAATCTAACGGAGGGAGATTCCTTCCCATTGCCAAACATAACTGATATCCTAGACCAACTGGGAAACGCAAAATATTTTACCACGCTAGACCTCGCCTCGGGATATCACCAAATCCCGATGGAAGAAAAAGATAAAGAAATAACAGCGTTCTCTACACAATACGGACATTACGAGTATAATCGAATGCCCTTCGGACTGAAAAATGTCCCCGCGACATTTCAGCGAGCAATAATAGCAGTTCTAGCAGGACTAGTAGGATTACAATGCTTAGTATATCTAGACGATATAATCGTGTACGGAGCAAGTCTACAAGAGTACAATAAGAGACTAATAGAAGTGTTAAAAAGACTGAGAAAATATAATTTGAAATTACAGCCCGATAAGTGCAAATTTCTTCGGAAGGAAGTGACGTACCTCGGACATGTAATAACAGAAAAAGGAATCGCGCCAGATCCCTCAAAACTAGAAGCGGTAAAAAGCTTCCCGAGACCAACAAAAGTAAAGGACATCCAGGCTTTCGTAGGATTAGCCGGATATTATCGAAGATTCATTAAAGATTTCTCAGCGATCGCCAAGCCACTCACAAAAATAACCAGAAAAGATACCAAAGTGGAAGGCAGAACAGCAGAACGCATTCGAAATTCAAAAAGAAAAACTAACTACAGCACCGGTATTAAAATACCCGGACTTCTCACAAGAATTTGTAGTGACGACAGACGCGTCGGATTACGCGATTGGAGCCATACTGTCACAGGGAAAGATAGGTCAAGATCAACCCGTGGCGTATGCGAGCAGAGTACTATCTAAAGCCGAGCAAAATTACAATACTACTGAGAAGAACTACTAGCGATAGTATGGGCGGTGAAACACTTCCGACCATACGTTTATGGAACTGTTGTGATGCGGAAGCCGAGTTAACCTCATTGCGACACCGAGCTGTCAGCGCACGTATTCAGGCTATTGCCAAAGACACCTGCGGTGGCATTCCGGGAATCACCTGATTGCCAGCGCAAGTCAGTATTGCTAAATGCATCTGAGGTGGCATTCCGGGCATCACCCGATTGCCACACTAATGACCCGAATCCAGGTGCAAAACGCTGACAGCTGAGTCGGCAACGCGGAAATATCGCCGAGCGATAAAAGGCCCGCCCTTCGGAGAAGCGGCGGGCAGTCTAATAACCGAGCGCGTACCGCGAGACACCGTACCGATACTTGTGACCCGTGAGTGAGGGTAGTGAACAACAAACGTGTGTAACAATAAAGGCTCTTTTTATTCGATTCGACTGCAAGATTATTAAGTGTCCTCTCTTCCTCCTTCTGCGAATCTGACGAACCCGGTGCCGGTCCTGAGCTATTCAAGGCGCGGCACAACAAATTGGTGGCAGTGGTGGGATCTGCTAACCGAGCGAGAGGATATCCTGCGGAAATACGCCTGCAAAAGGGAACGGGTCATCAAACGGCGGTGACACATCCCGGAGAGGAGTAGCCGGCCAGATCCCGAGTGAGTGAAACGACGGTAGCAGCCGCCGAGTGTTATCAGCGACACCGGAGACGACCCAGACCTACCGCACGGACTCGCCAGCCCAAGCAGCCGAAGCAGCGAAGCAGCGAAGCAGCGTAGCAGCGTGGCACGGAGCGACGAGGCAGCGAAGCGGGTCAACAGGACAGCGTAGCAGCGGACGACGACTCAGCGGAAAGCCGACACCATGCGCACCGCGTCGCTAATGTAAGTCCGTTCCAAATAATAACAAACTGTGCGCGAATTAGAGAAACGGACCGCGAGCGCCGACGACACACTTTGCGTGTGCCGTAGATATACCCGCGAGCGCCGAAAATTACGAATTGCGAAAGCCGATAACATCATTAGCGAGAGTCGATAAATGTCAGACGGCAAAATTACCCCATTCCGCCCCGTTCAAAACGCGTCATTTTTACACAGCGAGCCAGCGCTGCGCGTAATTGCAGATAGTCCGCGAAGCCCCGTACGCGTCAATAGACACGAAACATTAGACCGCGTGCGACGGAATCTAGACTCGCGACTATCAGACGATGACTCGCCGGTGCTAGAATTGCACCCAAACGTCGTCATAGAACGAGAATTCTCATTTGAGGAAATAGACGCAAGCTTAGCGCGCGGAAATAACCGTAATAGTCTCGGTAACGGCAACAGTAGACTGACCCCGACACATTCAGACACACATTCAGACGCCGCACAGTGAGATGAAATGCAAATCTAGCTGGACAAAACTAAAAAAATCAATATTTTTAAATAAATCAAATACCATAGTAAAGTCTTATTTATACTTGTATGATGCAGATTCTATCATAATAAGACCGGTAAAATATTCTGATGTTGTTATAACAAAGCCCATAATAACAGTTTCTCAGAGCAACTAGTTATTGGAAAATTATATTGTGTCTTTACGTAATTATAAAAATATATTACTGCAATAAAATTGAAATATTTTTGTGTGCTTTTGAAAGGTTAAATTACGTTCTTTCAGTTCACGTTATGTGTTTTATTTTAATTCTTGTATGTTCAAAGAAATTTAATGAAAAGTAAGTATTACTTTTTATTGTGTAATTAGTATACATTATTGAGTAGAAAAAGCTTCATCCGGCTTCATCCAAAGAAATCAAACCATAATTAGATTCTTTGTAGTACATATTTCAAGCACCGTATAAAATGATGTGCTACTTTTTGCAACTTTTAAAAAAACGCGATCAATTACACTCGTGTAGCCTCGAAGCCACGCGTCATCCAAAAATACTTGTTCAATTATTTCGAGGTTAGGTAGACTACTTTCTTAGAAAATTAGAGGAGTAGAGACATACTTTATTGGCATTCTATGTAGGGCTATGTAAAAGTATCGTTTACTTACATTGCCTGATATTGAAATTGAATTATAATAGTCGATTAAAGTCTATACTGGTAATTAGGTATAATAATTGAATTATAATAATTAACATTGAATTATAATAATTATAATTTATTTAAGATTTAAAAAATCTGTTTAAGTATGGCATTTCCTATATTAAAAAATCGAGATTTATATGATTTTAAAAAAAATCAGTCTTTATCATTTTCAAAGAATGCATCGAAAGAATCTTTATTTAATTATATAAAAAATAAGTTACTGGAAGATGACAAATTCGAAAGTACTGCTAAATTTGAAGAAATTTTTCAATTAAAAATTTCTAATTTTTGTTCACATTTATCTTCAAAATGGTAAGGCACAGGTGTGAGAAGAATACAATCTAAATTTTTAAAAAAGTATGCAACTTGGTTGGATGCTCCTTTTTCATTATCAGAATTGCAAAGTATGCAAATCAATGTTAAATTAAAAAATCTAATTAATTATTTGTGATAAATATTTTTTTATAATACAAAGTTCAATGTATTTCAGAAATAAAGTCTCAACCATCAATAAATAAAGCTGGTGGTCGTCCAAAGAAAAATTTTATTTTTTCGTTGTATACACTACAATAAGTATGTTAGTTATTAAAAATGTGTTATATTAATGTGTTATATGTGTTATCAAAAATATATGTTATTATAAATATGTCATTATAAATATGTTAGTTATTAATATGTAGTTTATTTTTTTAAATAAACTGTTTATTTTTATTAAATCACTTGGTTTTATACAAGTATAAATAAAACTTTACTGTGTTATTTAATTTATTTAAAAATATTGATTTTTTCTAGTTTTGTCCAGCTAGATTTGCATTTCATCCCACTGTGCGCCGCCGACAGTGACACGTGGTGGCGAAGGTGGGACAGTGACACCCACTACAGCAGTAGTCTCGATTCGCGAAGCGAAGGGCCCGAAGAGGACACGATGAGCCAGCAACGAGCTCCCCCGGCCCTCGCACCCCGCGAAGAGATAACGCCCGCGCAAATTCACGCGGAAATAGAGCGACTCAGGCCCACGGCTAACGAGCGACCGGTCGAGACCGACCAAAATCGAGCCCCCGAGCCGACACTCGCGGAACTCGGAGCACAGGGCTCCGTGATCAACGACATATTAAACGTGGTGCGTGACATGCAAGACCGCATGAACCGCGCCGAGGCCACAGAATTCGACCGCTCCGTCGAACTTATTCGCGCCATGCGGGACATTCAGGACCGCGTAAGTCGGCTAGAATCCGCCACTTACGACCGATCCGACGCCCGAGAGCGCCGCCTGCACAGCCAGGGTCCCCTAGACGTCACATACGGGCGAACGCACAGCGACGTCCGTAACCAACCGGGACATAATGTCTGGTTTCTTAGTCTGAAGGAAGCCCGAAACATGATCCCCGAAATAAACGGAGAATCCCGAGAGCGCGTCCGCGAATTTATGAACGCGAGCACATATGCGATGAAGAATATACAACCCGCGGACGAAGCAATGCTCTTAGAAGCAATTCTGTGCACGAAATTCAAGGGCAAAGCCATGACGGACTTCGACACACGCGACATCCGCGATTTCGAACAGTTAAAGCGCGAGCTAGAATCAGAATATCTAGGCAAACGCGGCATGACCCACCTGCAATTAGACTTTAACTCCCTAAGGCAAGAACCGGGAGAAAGCGCGCAGGAATTCGGGAGACGCGTGGAAAAATTAGCACGCGAGCTATACGAGGCCATGGAAGAAGGCCAAGGGCACTCCCAAGAACAGCAGAAGGCGATACTGGACAGTGTGAAGATCCAAGCCTTGCATAACTTCCAAATCGGCCTGCATGACGATATCAAGATGCTGGTCAGAGCACAACGATACCAAAGCCTACAGGAAGCAATAACCGGCGCTAGCGCCGAGGAAAAAGTCAGAGGCCCCTCTCCGCGGAACGGAAATAAATTTAACCCGGAAAACGCGCGAAATGCGGGAGACGCGAACGTGCAATGCCACAAATGTGGAAAGACCGGCCACTACGGGCGAGATTGCCGTACGAGCCGGCAAACAAACAAATTCGCGCTGCCGAGAGCGGACAAGCCCGGTGGCATAAACACAATCGAGTGCACCTACTGCAAGAAAGCAGGGCACAAGAGAGACGAGTGTTGGTCGCTGAACGGACGACCAAAACCCGAGCGACCACCCTGACCAAAAACGGACGCCAAAAAACAAGCGCCCGTAAGCACGGTAAGAAAAAATAAATCGCGCGGAACGAGCGAGGAAACATCATCCAGCAGTAGCAGCGAGGAAGAAGAGCGGCCCCGGAAGAGTAAGGCACGCGCCGCCGAAGAGTATCGAGTGACACAGATAACGGGGAAGCATAAAGTAGGCCCGTTAGACATGATAACTCTGCCCATCCAAGAAACAAAGTTTACGGTAGTGACAGACCATAAATCATTGGTTTGGCTATTTAATGTGAAAGACCCCGGATCACGATTAATACGGTGGAGGCTAAAATTAGAAGAATATAATTATACCATCGTACATAAGGCCGGGCAAGAGAATAGAAACGCTGACGCGCTGAGTCGGCATGTGCCGACAGATATCAATAAGATAGAGAAAGAAGAGAACAACGACCAAGAGAGCGAAAGAAAGTACACAGAAAAAGAGAAACAACGTATACTGTACGAATACCATGATGCACCTGTAGGAGGACATCAAGGAGTGGAACGCACTATACATCGAATAAGATTGACGCATAATTGGAGAGGATTAACTCGAGACGTCGAAGATTACATTAATAACTGCGAACTATGTCAGAAGAACAAGTTATCGCGGAAAAATAAAGCACCCTTAGTAATTACAGACACCGCGGATAAACCGTTCAAAAAATGTGCCCTAGACATAGTAGGACTCTTGACAATGACCGAAAACGGAAATAAATACATCCTCACGTTTCAGGATAATTTATTCAAATTCAGTAAAGCAATACCCGTACCAAATCAAGAAGCGAATACGATCGCGAAAGAATTTGTGACGAAGATAATCTTTGAATACGGGATCCCAGAAAAAGTCCTGACAGACCGAGGAACAAATTTCCTTAGCGAAATATTTAAAAGTACTTGCAAATTACTAAAGATAGAAAAAATTCAAACAACGGCATACCATCCTGAGAGCAATGGAGCAATAGAACGCTCTCACAGGACACTAGCAGAATACCTGCGACATTATATTAACGCGGACCAGACAGACTGGGACGTGTTACGTGCAGAACCAATGTAAACGGTCCTGCATGCAACGAAATGCATCCCAATCAATCCAAATTCACGCGTGGGCATGATACCTTCACTTCGGCACACAAAATTTGCTTGAAATACCCTAATGACGCTTGGAGTGATTGCATTATTGTTGCGACTCAAGTCTCCTTTATTGCAAATAATAAATGTAAAGTGATAAAGTAGTAGAGCGCATGGTAACGATAACGTCGAGTAATATGAGCATTGTAAAAGCATGAAATATATTTGTAAGAATGTAAAGGAACGTGGAAATAACTAGCGTATAAGTCAATAAATTCGTTTATTGATCCATCGAATAATAGCCTGGACCGGCACGCGACGCTCTCGGATAATCACGCGCTTTTCGCGCGTCTTCACGTGCATACCGGTAATCCCCTTACCTCGGGACGCCACCAAACGATTGGTATAAATACGGGCCCTGAATTGGGGACCGGCACTCTTAATTTCGAGCTCTATCAGTACTAATCTTTGTGTTACCGAGAGTATCGCAAGCCCGAAAAGGACTTAGCCGCGAGCGCGAGTCGCCGTCGAAGGGACTTAGCCGCGAACGCGAGTCCCCGTCGAAAACACTTAGCCGTGAGCGCGTTCGAATCGAAGGGCCGTCACCTTACGCGGCGTTCTCTGTAAAACAGAAAAGAAAGTGAGATAAGCAATAAACACAAGTTCAAGAGAAACAAATACCTTACACATAATTTACCTGATCTATCTCCTTCCTCACCTGCGACCTACCCGTCGATGCGCGCCTCTCTCAGGGCGTTCGCGACAGATCCTCTGGTCAATGCGCGCCTCTCTCAGGGCGTTCGTGGCGGACCCGCTCATTGATGCGCGCGTCTCACAGGGCGTTCTCATATCTGGCTCCCTCGTTCCGAAAAGCATTAATTGAATATACATCACGCACGTTTGCATGTTATACCATTTGAAAGAGGAACTCGAAGCCGCTTTACTCGAGGAGACTTGGAAGACCTACCGGCAGCAAAAAGGTAAGTGCATCTTATCACCGATGGTACGATCGAGACGGTCGGGACGCGCCCATCAAATCAAAAGGCTGCGGCGAGCCTATTATGCTACCGGAGATTTTGACCCGAGCGCGTTAGACACTGCTCCGCCACCGGCATTACACCCCGAGCCTCTCGCGGACGTCCCGGACGTCGCAAATTCGCCCCAATCGGCTCCTGCCGTTGAGGAACGACCGGTGCCGCGAATTACACAGATCGAGACACTGACGCAACAAATCCGCATAATTCTCAGAGAGTGCAGTGCGACACAAATCCCGAGTAGAAATAAGAGTTAGGTCATACTTACCGTTGCTTTCCACAGGGACTGCACAGCTCGAATAGTATATCCGCGCGAAATATTTTTCATATTTTCACTCCACGTAACCCACTCCGACGTCCCGACCGAACTCTGGACGTAACAGACGAATGGACACCATACGCAATGTTCGCGTACAATACAACGCCGCACACGGCAACTGGTTTAACACCCTTCGAGCTAGTATACGGGCACCGAGCGACACTGCCCACGGCACTGTCGCAACCACCGAAACCAACGTATACTTATGACGATTACGCGCAAGTTGAAAGAAAAATTCAGAGCGACACAACGAGTTGCAAAGGAACATTTGCGAAACGAAAAATCTAAGGCCAAGGAGACGTACGATAAGAAGACAAAAGAAATCAATTTCCGAGTGGGAGACAAAGTTCTCTTGCACGACGAAACGGTGCGTAGAGGGAGATCGAAAAAATTAGAATCCCCGTGGATAGGACCGTACGAAGTAATTGAAAAACATTCAGACTTCAACTATACGATAAAAAAGGGACGGAAAACGACGCAAGTTCACATAAACCGAATAAAGCCCTTCATAGAACAATAAAAGCCGCAAAAGAACGAAAACAAACAATAGGAAGTAGGCGGTAGGAATAGGTAAATCGATTAAAATAATAAAGTACTTACCGAACATCAAACACGCTAGACCATCCGCACCGTACGTCGACCGGTGGCCACATCCACCGTGACCTCCAATGGCTTGATGAGCACCCAGGTGCCCGGGGGTGTTAAGGCCGCTTCCACATAAGAGGGAGGGGGCGAGCGAGACGAGGAGGGCCCCGCACACGCACTAGTAGGCGCACTAGTAGGCGCACTACGCAAAGTTACGGCACCCGCTCGCGCCGCCCTTAACCAGTACGACCGCATACAGGCGTCGCAAGACGCCGGCGCGAAATACAAGTTACACTGAATACACCTCATATCGTACCAATTAATTAAGCTAAGAAAAGTGCTCAGGGCTACGTCTCAAGAGCAACTAAACGCGCGATGAGAGACAAAACGCTAGGAGAAGGCATAACCAAGCCAAGATAAAAATTCAAAGAAAGGTAACATGAGTCCTTATCTTACAGGACGCTGATCGTCGTCCAGCACCTCGCGAAAAAAGCGAAACCCAAGACAGTACCATCGTACAAAATACGACAATTCAGCAACGAGCCGGGAATATACTTTGAGAGAACCGGACAACTACTACAGGTAGAAGCCACCTAGAAATTAGCGATTAAAATCGACATAGCAGCTATAGGAAACCGATACCACCAACTCCAAGAATTTTTGCAGCAAACCGAAGAGGTATGCAAAATGATACTCACAAAGGACACGCAGCAAACGTGCAAAAATATTCTCCGTACGATAGAGAAGAATAACGAAAAATTAACGCAGCTATTAACGCAATTACAAACGATATACAAAACAAACGATAACAAACGAGGACTAATAGATGCGATCGGCACGATCAGCAAAACGCTGTTCGGCACTATGGATGCCGACGACGCAAAAAACATACAAGAGCAGCTTGAACTGATACAAAATCAGCAACAAACTCTACGGCACACCGCGAAAAGTCAATTAAAGGTGATAAATGCTACGATAGGCCACATGGAGGCCCTAGAAAAATTGTTATATCGTAACGAACAACTGCTGACGAACGTCACGACACGAATACAGGTGAACACAGCCATGTATGCCAGAAGAGAAGCAATAGACGAACAGTTATTAATAATAACCACAATTACGGAAGACCTAATAGAAGACGTGAAAGACACGATAGATTACCTCACATATTCGCGAGGAGGAATCATACTCACCCGTTTACTGCCGATAGAAAGAATAATAACAGAATTAAAAGAGGCAACGTCACAATTGACGCGAGGATCTCATTTCCCGTTTAAGGTTAGAATAGAGAATTGGAACGATATACAGAGCTACGTAGAAATCAACGCATATTACGATAACCCGAATATCTACACGATAATTAAATTTCCCGTGGTAGCATACCCCGCGTACGAATTAATAAGAACGACACCACTACCTGTCCACAACCACGCTAACATTTTTACATTTCTACGAATTACCCACAGCATCTTAGCAATAGACAAAGAAAATCACAACTATATAACGTTAGAGGAGTGCGATTTAAATAATTGTAAACGAAACGGAATAAAATATATATGTAACCGAAACTACCCGGTATACCGCATAAAAGCCGACGCACCATGCGAGGTGCAAGTTTATGTAAAAGTGCCAGTACATGTAAATACCTGCGAAAAACGCCAAATATTGTCAAACCTTATGGATAACCCTTATCGAACCAAAAACGTGGCTCTTCTCAACACCGAAAAAGCAAAGGCTGACAATACAATGTAACGAGCAGGCGGAGCAAAAAGTAGAAATCGAACGAACAGGAAAACTAAGTATAAACGAAAATTGTAAATTAACCACACCCGACATTGTTATAAAAACAAAAAGACTGTAACGATGCGCCCCGAAAACGCATCATTCCCGGCGAGCATCAGCCGGATGCCGCCCGGCCGACCATCCGCCGGGCGAGACAAGGCACGGTGTGCCCGTTTTTAAATAGCGAATCCCGCGTACAAGTCCGCGAACGGACTTACCGCGGCAACCGACTCGGAGCGCCGAGCGGTGCCGAAAACGGCCGAGCGCCGCCGAACGCAATCGCAGCGTCGGGACGCCGTAACTCCCGACCGACCCGCCGCTCCATCCCGGCGCTCGCGATTGCCGTCGCGCATACCCCCGCCACGCCGACATCGCGCCACGAGTATATAAGCCGCGAAATTGTTTAAACAATTAGATTCCGCCGTGAGCCAGCAAACCGACCCGACCAGTTCTCCGCTGCTCACGGATCCCGAAATCCAATCCGAACAATCAGGAGGTAGAGAGTATTCTCTGGCTCTGCCAAGTGACAACGTATCTAGGCGATTGATTCAAACTTCCATCCACGAACCCGTACCCGGAGTGAACCAGGGTAAGAGAGCTCCTCTCTTACCCGCCAAGGATCTTGGCCACCCGGTGTCGCCTCCGCCTATCGATGCGACCGGATATAAAGAGTGATCTGTATATCCGCCAAGGCTCTTGGCCGCTCGATTCCGCGCGCCCCGCGCCGCGCGATCTCTGTACCTATCGTCGATACCCGCGCCCGCGAGCTCTGCACGTACCGTCGATACTCGACTTATTGTATCGCCGCTACTCCGCGATCTCTCGGCATATCTTACCGCTCCGTTATTCGCGTCAACCCGCGACCTTTGTAAATAGCTCCGACACCCCGCGACCATATATCACATCGCTTGTACATATTCCGCGACCTTTGTAAATCACGTCAATCCGCGACCTTTGTAAATACCTCCGATACTCCGCGATCTCGCGACACATTATACCGCCTCGATATCCACGCAATCACGCCCATGTATTGTGAATGGACTTAATCAAATAAACGTTGTTACATTTTCTCTTTTAACCGAGTCTTGTGTCTTCCTCCGCGCCTACTCCGAACCCTGACCAGCCGCGAGCTAGATCCGCGCTTCGGAAGCTAGGTTGTTTTAAGACTAAAGACCATGAAACAAATAGAAATACACTTAGCAGATTTTAACCTGACGCTAACAAACGAAAATAAAAACACTAACAAACAAGCGAAAAAAGAAATTAGACTAGAACCCGTAATTAGAAATCCGAACGAATTAATGGAATTAAGCCTAGACATAAGCGACATAAGTAAAGAGTTGGAAAAACCCCAAGACACTCTAATAAAAAATCCCTATGTCATATATCCCGTAGGATCGACACTTACGATAATAATAATATTAAGCGTAATAGGAATAAGTATCTATGTAACAAAAAAAAAACAAGAAACGAGCAAACGCCCGACCGCAAATACAGGGCGACCCATCGATGTTATACTAGAAAATAAGAAAAATGTAACCTCAGAAAATAATAAAGAGAATAAACCATCTGTGATGTATGCGTGTACATGCGGCATCAGCGTGGCCGCTGACGTCACGCTGGCCTAAGCGCGCGCTTCGCGACTCAAGCCGCTCCGAGCACGGCGCGGCCGTGCGGCGACTCTCACTCTCGGTACGCCCGGCTATACGAGCGTACATGTACAGTGTGACACCCAATAAACCGTTAGTGTTATCCGCGACTACTTATTACTTCTCCACCTATCCTACGTGACCCGGCTACCCGGAGGAACATAGCACCATCCTAATAAAAATAGAAATAGGATAAGCAGCAAAAAATTGTAACGAAAACTACAGACCGTAGTTTCCTTCTCTCAAAGGGGGAGGGATGTTGCGGCCCCAATTAATGTAATAATAAATAAGATAATACTAAGAAAGACCGAGAATAACATTAAGCAACGCGACCGAGAAAGCCCGAAAGGATTACGCAAAACCGAGTCAAGAGTATGAGTTGCACGATCGGCCTACATCCGATCGGGCGACTCAGCGATAACGAAGGACGTAGGAGATGATAAAAGGAAGCGAGAGAAGAAGACGAGAGGGCTATTGGAGTCTCGGAGCGACGGACGTTTCACGCGAATAAGCTGTAACTCAGAGTGATTATTAAAGTTTATCGTTTATTGAAAAGTGTTGTTAATCCTTTCTGCCTCCTCCGTGGATACAAAGATCCCTGGTGTCCCGCCGTAAAAAGGGGACACAACAACTCGAAGTCAGACTTTCTGTCACTGCGAGAGAAAAATAGTTGACACGCAAATGCCACTCCGTTGGTACCTAGAGGACACTAACAAGGGGACCTTCAGGCTAACGGATTTTTGTTTTTTTTTTGTACTTACTGTACTTGAGGGTCATCACCCAGACATCAATTTCCCAAAGCATTAAGGCGCGCTTTTCAGAAAAACTCGAGATAATCGACTTTGAAGAATTCCGAGCGCGCTATGTACACAGAATTTTAATTTTAATGTAAAATTTATCAATCCATGCTAATTAACAGATATTTAATCATCGTTTTCAATAAAAAACTTACATCTTCTTGTTTTGAATTGCTTGAAAAATCGTACTTTGTGAAAACGATGATTAAACATCTGTTAATTAGCATGGATTGATAAATTTTACATTAAAATTAAAATTCTGTGTACATAGCGCGCTCGGAATTCTTCAAAGTCGATTATCTCGAGTTTTTCTGAAAAGCGCGCCTTAATGCTTTGGGAAATTGATGTCTGGGTGATGACCCTCAAGTACAATAAGTACAAAAAAAAAAACAAAAATCCGTTAGCCTGAAGGTCCCCTTGTAAGAGAAATCTATGATCGATATTACAGGTTTCTAGCAGCAAGCATTTTAAAGTTAGGCCCGCGACAAAATTTCAGCAGTGTCACGAATAGCCCCGGTCTCCCCTACATAAGACTATCGAAATTAAGAAGAAAACATTTAACATAAATTTTATATTATCAAAGTATTACAACGTATGCATTGGCCATCTTATCTAACCTTTAAGAAAAAGATGGCCATAGCATTACGGGACAGTTGGCCATACATGTTTTAATGTTAAAGATGCACTTAACATTTTGTAAAATGATAAAAAAACTTATAATTTCACATATTTAATCACAAATATATATAATTATATATAATTCAGTTGTAAACATATAATTGTATATGATATTGCAATAATAACATAAAAATTAAAATTTTTTTAAATTTTTAAAGGAAACTGTTTGAGATCGCGAGTGCATCATAGCGTGCTTCGATCTCGTCTAATGAAAAGGGCACAATGCACGTGCCTTCGCTGTAGCATTAGTTCAATCCGTTAAAATCATTAATCTTTAGATGTAATTTCGTTATACTTTGCATTATAACGTGGGCTTGTCTAAAGGCATTTCTCAATCTATTATGTTCAAGATGTTTCTCGAATGTCGTTTTTTTGGTCCTGTGCGATAGACAAGCCCACGTTACAAACAGTCACCAGTGTGACAAACAACAACATTGCTAACGGCCGGTTAGCAATGTTTCGTCTCGCGTCGACGCGATGCGGTGACGTAGGCCGCCGAGTGAGGTCACTGTCAACGCTTCAAAATAATTGGTGATAGCCGAGAAGAAGCTCCCGTATAAAAGAGCTTGCTTCGTCGGCGACCACCTCTTTGTCGAAGTTCTCTCGCTCGCATAAGATCACCGCTCGCGAAACTGCCTTTTTCGCACACTGCCTAGAAACACCGCTAGTTACAACCGCTTTGTACACCGCTTTGAATCTCGCTATTGCTCGTCGCAAACACGCTTTGCTTCTTGCTTGCCGCACTAGCTTTTGTGCGCGCTTTCACGGCTTCTTTCCGTTTCTGGAAATTAACGAACCTTGTACATATTTTGTATCATAGACTTTATTGTGATATACATATTTTATTGGACTTATTTTGTTTGGTGTGAACTGCTCTTCCTCGTGCTTGTCTACCTCGCGCTATCAATCGCGCATCCGCGCACTCTCGCACAGAAACAAAACAAAATTTTTTATAATATTTTTAAAACACAATGTGTGTGTAAAGAACAATGTATGTGTGTTACTTTGTTTTTAATATAATTTTTCCACAAATTTGGCAAACATCAGTAAATGATGTACACGTTTCATGCAGCCACCACTTGCAGCGGATCCATTGAATCCAATCTACTTTTTCCTTTGTGAGCTCATAATCCTCTTCACATCCAACACATATATTTGAAAAGTTATTATCAGATACATGTAATTTAGTTTTTTGTTTAGAACAGGTACTGCTTGGAGTAGCTTTGGTATGAATTAGCTTTTTCTGAGTTTCCTTAGATAATTTTCTAATAGGTTTTTTAGCTGCATTTTTTAATTTTAATTTTTTTATGTTTTCAGAAGATGTTAAATTAACAATTTGATCGTTTTAATACAGGATCTTTTGTTATAGATGGTACTGGAGAAATTTTATTTAATATTTTTGTAGGAGAAATAATAACAGGTTGTACATTTTCGTCAACAATATCAACTGGTAAGTCAATAATATCAGCAATATCAAGTTGAGAGTCAATATCAACAATATCTATATTTTTTATATCGTATATAACTGTAGAATTAGCTGTGTTAACTTCAACTTCATTACATGTATTTCCCCAAAAATCTTCAAGTAACGGGAAAATTGGTCTCGTTGGAGTAGGATTTGTTAATATATTATCATCAGATTTAACAAATGCATAGTCAGGAATTGCATCAGGGTTAAAAGGATAAATTCCGGTGGCTCTAAATCCCGAAAAAGCGTTTGCTGGTGTTGCTGATTTGCTCCAGGTCTCATTTAATAGTCCTCCAAATTGCATTCGTGTAAGTTTTTGGCCAGGATAATTTTTCAGCCATTTAGAAGCAGCATCAGAAAAATTCTTTTTTACGGATTTAAAAACAGCACGATCTAGAGGCTGTAGCTAATGTGTAGTATGACTGGGAAGACAAATTAACAAAATGCCTTCGGATTGCGCGAACTCAAGCATTTCGATAGAATTGCAATGAGAAGAATGGCCATCTAGAATCAAAGCTACAGGTCCTACTGGCTTTCGGGGAAGAAAGTGATTTTTAAGCCAATTAAAAAATAATATCGTGTTTATATAAGCTGATTTTTCAGACATGTAAACAACAGATCCTGGAGGCATGCTATCTTCGAATTCTGATTTTTTGTTTTTGCCTTTCATTATACAAGCCGGAGGAAGAAATACACCCTCTGCATTACAGCAAGTTACTACTGTTATTGTTTCTCCTTTTTCTCCAGAGGAACTTACAGAGGAAACAGATTTTAAACCTTTTTCAGCGATAACATAGCCAGGACGATTATTTAACTGTAAGCCAGTTTCATCTATATTATAAATAGAACCTGGCTTATTAAATAGCCCATTTTGTTCAAAAATTTTACTCAGAAGTTTAAAATACTCACTTACTCTTTGTCTATTCATACAAAGACTTCTGGCAAGAGATATACTTTCTGATTTGCGTACAGGGTAGCGATCATGTAACTTTTTCCCTAGAGCGGAAACGTGAAAAGTGAAAAGTTTCATGTAACTATCTCTTTCTATTGGTGTTGAATAGAAAAAGATAAACTTTTCACGTTCCGTCCTAGGGAAAAAGATACATGATCGATCCCCAGAAACATCAGGATATCTAGACAAAAATGACTAAAGCACTCATATCCAGCTTTTTAAGTTTTATTATTGAATCTGTGTTTGATTTCAAGTTGATTAGCAAAGTTATAAGCCAGTGTACGAAGATCATCTCGAGTAAGCGGAAAACCATGCTTTTGCAACATTTTAATATAGTGCATCATTCTTTCTTCATTCTTCAGTCCAAGCGAGCAGGTAGGCCCCATTTCACCTTTTGTTGCGTTAGCAGATTTAAATCTTCTTTCAAGAGTCTTTCTGGGAATACCATTTTGAATGCTTGCTTGACGTATAGAAGTGCCGTTTAATTTGAATGGCTTCTAGGGCTGCAGTTAACTGCTCCTGCGACCATTTATCTCGCGATGTTCCCGATTCCTATTTTTATTTGGCATCTATAAAAACACCAACACTGTCACTATTTATAAACACCATTATAAATATTATTATTATTGTTTTTTTGAAAATTTTTAAGTAATTTCTATCACCTTGCATGCATATATTGACTATGCTTTGTCAGTACACAAGACAGGTTTTAACCTCACTTCCTAACCTCATTTTTAGCAGCACAGCTTACCGTTTTTTCCGTATAAGTAAAAGTTAATTGACTGCCATGTTATGCGATAAATATTGTTAAATTCTTTCTATATAGAAACTCAAGAAACAACGCGATATCGGGCAATTAAATGATGAGATTCTCGCTTGATAGTTAAACACTTACGACGTAAGTATCACAATATTTCCCGAAACTAGAACAAGATCTAAATAAAAAATCTTATAATACTTACTTTTATTGCACATCATCCACAATCCTCGTCTATAATAACAAAAAGCCAGTGTCACGAGCTGTGTGATAAGCAATCGACTTTTGTCTCGCAGAATAATAGTTATATTAATATATCGATTGTGTGGGCCGACTTATCATGAAAAAAGTGGGCCATCTTACCCAAACTGTGAAGAAAAGATGACCATAGCATTTATAAATAAATAGTGAAAATAGAAATACAAATTATGAGCGGGATCCGTTAGCGCACGGTGCGATAGCGCACAGCCCGATAGCACACGTCGAATTTAAAATAATTCCCGATAGCCCACATCCCTTTAGCACATGTCCCGATAGCACACCAAATAAATGGCGCACTATCCCGATAGCGCACCAACTAATATGCACATTTGCCCGATAGCACACAAGAAAATGAAACATAGTACCGATAGCGCACGAAATGTTGGAAGCATTATCCCGATAGCGCACGCACGTTTCTTTCCCGATAGCGCACGAGGTGCGCTAAAGGGACGTGTGCTAAAGAGAAAAGACGCGTTTCTTTCCCGATAGCGCACGCACGTTTCTTTCCCGATAGCGCACGAGGTGCGCTAATGGGACGTGTGCTAACGAGAATAGACACGTTTATTTCCCAATAGCGCACGCACGTTTTCTTTCCCGATAGCGCACGAGGTGCGCTAAAGGGACGTGTGCTAAAGAGAAAAGACACGTTTATTTCCCAATAGCGCACGCACGTTTCTTTCCCGATAGCGCACGAAGTGCGCTAAAGGGACGTGTGCTAAAGAGAAAAAACGCGTTTCTTTCCCGATAGCGCACGAGGTGCGCTACAGGGACGTGTGCTAAAGAGAAAAGGACGCGTTTCTTTCCCGATAGCGCACGAGGTGCGCTAAAGAGACGTGTGCTAAAGAGAAAAGATGCGTTTCTTTCCCGATAGCGCACGAGGTGCGCTAAAGGGACGTGTGCTAACGAAAAATGACACGTTTATTTCCCGATAGCGCACGAGGTGCGCTAAAGGGACGTGTACTAAAGAGAAAAGACGCGTTTCTTTCCCGATAGCGCACGCACGTTTCTTTCCCGATAGCGCACGAGGTGCGCTAATGGGACGTGTGCTAAAGAGAAAAGACGCGTTTCTTTCCCGATAGCGCACGAGGTGCGCTAATGGGACGTGTGCTAACGAGAATAAACACGTTTATTTCCCAATAGCGCACGCACGTTTCTTTCCCGATAGCGCATGAGGTGCGCTAAGGGACGTGTGCTAAAAAGAAAAAACGCGTTTCTTTCCCGATAGCGCACGAGGTGCGCTAAAGAGAAAAGATGCGTTTCTTTCCCGATAGCGCACGAGGTGCGCTAAAGGGACGTGTCCTAACGAAAAATGACACGTTTATTTCCCGATAGCGCACGCACGTTCTTTCCCGATAGCGCACGAGGTGCGCTAAAGGGACGTGTGCTAAAGAGAAAGACGCGTTTCTTTCCCGATAGCGCACGAGGTGCGCTACAGGGACGTGTGCTAAAGAGAAAAGACGCGTTTCTTTTCCGATAGCGCACGAGGTGCGCTAAAGAGACGTGTGCTAAAGAGAAAAGATGCGTTTCTTTCCCGATAGCGCACGAGGTGCGCTAAAGGGACGTGTGCTAAAGAGAAAAGACGCGTTTCTTTCCCGATAACGCACGCACGTTTCTTTCCCGATAGCGCACGAGGTGCGCTAAAGGGACGTGTGCTAAAGAGAAAAGACGCGTTTCTTTCCCGATAGCGCACGCACGTTTCTTTCCCGATAGCGCACGAGGTGCTGCTAATGGGACGTGTGCTAACGAGAATAGACACGTTTATTTCCCAATAGCGCACGCACGTTTTCTTTCCCCGATAGCGCACGAGGTGCGCTACAGGGACGTGTGCTTGTGTGAATAGACGCGTTTTTTACACTTTGCAGAGGAATGAGTATGTATCGCTAAAATAAAAGTATTTGTAAAATTTATATTGAGAAACTTACACACACACACACACACACACACACACACACACACACACGCGCGCGCGCGCGCGCGCGCGCGCGCGCACGCCCGCCCGCACGCCCGCACGCCCGCCCTTTTTTTTTTTTTTTTTTTTTTTAGGTGGGGAAATGCGTTACGCATCCCCCTCGCCTCCGGGGGTGAGGACGAGGGGGTATGTGGGACTCTCCCGGCGGCACGTCAGTTCGCGTCGCCGGGCCTACCCACTAAAACCCCCACCGGTACCCTTCTCTGCGCTGATTGGGGGATGCCCGGGAACTAGTTAATATTGCATCCGGGCACCCCCCAGCGCCGGGCCCTAACTGGGCCGGCCACCTCGGGCTTTGTGGCCCTGGTTGTTAGCCCTGTGATCGTTGGCGGCGAGGTAGGGGTACCCGCTGCCTCGCCGCCCCTCCCGATGTTATGGGAGGCTGGCTCGACACCTCCGGATTCCCCGCCGAAGTGCCGAGCCTCCCGTCCTCCGGGCAATTAGCACCCGGAGGCTCCTCTCGAGTCGCCTAGACGACTCAGTCCGCAGCGATTATTCCCGCCGCGGACGGTGACAAGGTGTCACCGTAGATCTGATCGGAGGAGGATTCATTGAGGGGGAAGGCGCTCTCCCCTCCGAATCCTCTCCGCATTCTCCTTCCTAGACATAACGCTTCCACAAAATGTGGAAACGCATGCCACTTATCATCGTCCCCGACTATTGCCGCCACAATAGCCGGGAGGGAGAGGTCCTGTCCAACCTCCCCCCGAAGGACACGGCGCTGCTCAGGCCCATGCTGGGCAGGAATTCAAGCGTATGCTGCGCCGTGTCCTCCCTCTTCGTCGCAGTGGTGACATGTAGTGGTAGCCTCTTTCCCAATTTTGTGCAGGTACCTTCCGAAACATCCGTGTCCGGTCAGTACCTGCACCATATGGAATGTGGACTCCGCGTCTCCGCCCATCCAGCCATTCCGCTAGATGGGGCCGGATGGCATCCACGGTCCTTTGTCCGAATTCGCAGTGGGCGAGAGACTCCGCCCACCTACGGACCAAGGACCGTCTTTTCCTGGGCCCTAACCTGCTGGCGCGCCCTGTCCAACACGCGGCCTCCGAAGAGTGGCAGCTCCTTCACGCGCCGATAAACCTCGGCGTGCTGCTGAGCCGCCAACTCAAGCGGTGGGAGGCCGGACAGGACGCATGCTGCCGCATGGGAGACCGTGCAATAGGCACGTGACACTCGTTGCGCGATCTGTCGCTGCGCCTGGCGCAGTTTCGTCCGGAGAACGCGCGACTTTCCGACTGCGGCAGCCCACACCGGGGCGCCGTAGAGCGTCACGGCCTGCACGGTCGCGGCATACAGGCGGCGAGCACTCCCGCTCGCTCCGCCAATGTTGGGCATTAGCCGGGCCAAGGCGTTGGCCGCGGCTTTGGCCCTCGGAACTACGCGAGCGAAGTGCTCGCCGAAGGCCCAGCTGCCATCCAGCTGGAGGCCCAGCACCCTCATGCTGGCCCCCACGGGGACGCGGACCCCTTCGACCTCTATATGGGCCCTCGGTGGCTTCCCCTTTCCCTTGCCGTGGAAAAAGACGGCTTCCGTCTTTTGGGGAGCCACCTTAAGGCCCAAACTTCTCATTTTGGCTACCACTGCCGCCACTGCGACTTTTGCCTTCGCAAGGCACTCACCCCAAGTGTCGCCCTCGACTCCCAGGAACGTGTCATCAGCGAACGCGTTTAACCAGCATCCTGGGAGGAGGGCGACCGGAGAAGGGCATCATAGCCCAGGTTCCACAGAAGTGGCCCAAGCACGGACCCCTGCGGAACCCCCCGCACGACCAATCGGACCATTATGTTCCCGTCCTGATCGGTATAGACCAAGCCGCGGTCCCGGAGGTAATCGAATATGACCTCGATTAAATAAGGAGGGACGTTATGCTCAATTAACGCCCTCCTTATTACAGGCCACGGCAGGGAGTTGAAGGCGTTGGCTATGTCGAAACCAACGCCCAACAACACCCCGCCGGCCCCCGTCACGGCCTCCGAGCGGGCTTTGATTCGTTGGACAGCGTCAACTGTAGAGCGCCCCACTCGGAAGCCGTATTGGTCCTGACTTATGTCAGGACCCCTCCGGGACAAATGTTGGACGATTCGGTCGGCAACTATCCGCTCAAAGAGCTTGCCGACCTCGTCCAGCAGGCAAATTGGTCTATACCCGGACGGGAGGTCCGCGGGCTTCCCCGGTTTGGGAATGAGTACCAGTTTTGCCATCTTCCAGACGCGGGGGAACCGGCCCTGGCGTAGGCAGTTTGTGTACAGCTCACACAAATGCCCTGCCATTTCCCCCATGGCCAAGGACCAAACTTTGCCCGGGATCCCGTCGGGACCCGGTGCCTTGCCGGCCTTCAGCCGTTTAGCGGCGTGGCGCACCTCGTCCATGGTGACCCTGAGCTCGTCGTCCCAGTCCTCCTGTGGTATGACTGGGACCGCTCCTTCTCTTTCTTCAGGGTCGTCGGGGAACAATGTCCCCCTAGGAGCTCAGGGTCCATGGCTTCCGTAATTGGGGGCGCCCAGGTCCTCAGCCTGTTGAGGACCATCCTGTAGGGGCGCCCCCATGGGTCCCGACTGATTTCCTCGAGCAGTTCGTGCCACGCTTGGTCCTTGGCCCGTCTGATAGCGAGGGAATAGGTCCGCCTGGCGGAGCGGTACGCTATTCCCTCCTCTTCCAGCCGTTGTGGCTGTGTGTGGGCCAGTTTTCTGGCCCTCAGCCACCTTCTTCTTGCGTGGACCGAGGAGCGTCTTAATTCAGCTATCTCCTCGGTCCACCAATAAGCTGCTCGGCGTGGGCGCGGCCTGGCTCTGGGCATGGAGGCATCGCATACCTCCGTCATAAGCCCTTTGAGCTTTTCAGCGGCTGCGTCCACGTCCTCGGACCGCAGAAGCTGGTCCTCGGCCCACAGCTTGACTTGCAGGGAGGCCCTGAACAAGTCTTCGTCAAGCTGACGAAGGCCCCACCTGGGGAAGCGCCCGTCGAGCTCCTCGCGGCGAGCCTTTATCTCCGGATGGGTGGCTGGGAGAGACATCTCGATGAATAAATGATCCGAGAGGGACTCGATCTCTCCCGCCACCCGCCAACCCCGCACTCCTCGCGCCAGCGTCGGGCTAGCCCAGGAGAGGTCGATGATCGACCCCCATTGTGCCGGACGCATGTTTGGCTATTTCCTCGGTTGAGGAGTACGAGGTTTAGGCCCGCCGCCCAGTCCTCGAGGATTCTACCTCTGGGACATGTGGCCGGGGAACCCCACAACGCCGACTTGGCATTGAAGTCCCCGGCCACTAGAACTTGTTGTCCCTTATCGAGGAATCTCTTCAGGCACTGCCCCAGGTTCATAAGGACCCTGCTAAAGTGGAGGCCGTCCACGCTGGGGGACACATAAAGCCCCCCAACAATGATCCGGCCCCACTTAACTACTACGTACCCGTCGCCTGCCTCAACACGAGAACAGGCGACAGGCACGTCCGACTGGCGCCAAGTGATCGCCGCCAGTCCGCACGTACTACCCGCCCAGCAGTGGTGGTTGGGCGGAATATAGTACGGCTCGGATACTATCCCTATACCACACCCGCGCTCCGCCATGGTGTGCATAAACACATCCTGGGAAGCGCGGGCGTGGTTCAAGTTGCCCTGGAGGACCCGGTGGAGGGCCATTATAGCGCCTCATCACCGGAGGCCTCCACCTCTTCTCCGACATCGACCGCATCCGGCGGTCTTGCAGGTTCCGGCAACTCCAGTTCCTTATGCACCTCGTCCTCAACGGGTGCAGTCGGAGGTGCATCGCCGGGCAATTGAGCGTTTAGCTCCGCCTCAACCCGCACCTTTGTTACCTCCCCCACACCGGCAATCTCCGGTGTTAGAACCAGGGTCTGGGTTGACACGGACCCAGTTGCTTCCGTGCCTCCCACTCCCCTGTTCCGCTTCCGCTGGGGCAACGGCTTTTCGCTTCGCTCCTCCTTGTCGCTCAGCGAGCCGCTGTCCTTAGCCGCCGATCTTTTGGTCGGCAACTTCCTCTTAGCCCCGGTGACCAGCGGGAGGTTAATCTCCTCCACACTGGTCATCTTGGGCTTTGGACGGGGTGCCTCGGGCAACAGCACCTCGACGTCCATCTTTTCTTCTGCCCGTATGTTACCGGGCGCTACGCCGTTCATAGGAGGGGACTTCCTGCCCCTTTTGCCCTTCTTATGGGCGGTTGAGCAGGCTTTGCTGCCTGCCCTATGTCCGGCCGGCTTGCCTAAATCGGCACAGACCGGGCATTTCGGCGCTGCCTTGCAGTCTCTGGCCAGGTGCGACTCATCGCCGCACCTAGCAGCGGCTGCTTCGGTCCGCCTCGTTAGGGCATTGTGCCCTTACATGGCCCCCTCCAGGCATTTAAAGCACTGGAGGGGTTCTTGCCTCAAGTGCCCTAGCTCTCGCCGCAAACCATCCAACGGTGAGTTTTCCACCGTCATTTAGGATGGCGTTAAATGCGGGGAGGGGGCACTTCACCCCACCGTGTTGAGCCCCCCCGGTCCTCTGCGCAGCGGCCCAACCTGGACCTGCGTTATAGGGCATTTACCCTTGCGCGCCACGGTCTCGGCTATCTCCTCCCCGTGATCGAGTCGGCCAGGTCGAGCAGGCGAAGCTCGCCCGTCTTTATTGGCCTGGCCACTCGGACCCCGGGGCGGCCGGCGTACAGGTCGCCCAAGCGCTCCGCAAGGAGGTCCGCTTTTTGGGCGCTGTCTTTGCCGGCGACCTCTAATATGAGGGCCCCGGTTTGAGCCCTCTTTGGTTTGAGGCCCGCCTGGAGCCCAAGCTCCTCCAGGTTTATCCTGCTGCGGGCCTCACGCAACAGTCGTCGTAGGCGCCCTCGCTGCTAGTGATAGTGATCGCAGCACTATTGGGCGCCTTCCGACGGTATGCTCCTGTTGCTGCCTTGTTAGTCGTGGCGGCAGGAGCACTCTTCTTCTTAGCAGCAGCAGCAGCTGCCTTATTCGACTTCTGCTGCTGCTTGGGGGCAGCTTTTGCGCGCCCCCGTTCCCGCAGTCGATTTACCGGCCCCTTTACCACCTTTCCCCACCACTGTCCAGGCCTCCTCCTTCTTGGCCTTCTGGCTTCTTGTCAGTGGGGGGTAGCACGTTGGGAAGGAGCCCTCTTGTCAGGCCCCTTTCCCCCCGCCTTGGGGGCACTCTTAGTCCCAGCGACGGGTCCCTCTTTCTTTGGGCCCGCCTTTGTGGACGTCGGCTGGTTCTTGGTAGCCGAGCCTTTCTTGCCACCCTTGGTCGCTGAGGCAGTCGTCTCTCCAGCGACCTGAGCGTAGCTCATGGGGGTAGCCTTAGGGGGCGCGGTCATCATTTTGATCGCCCCCCTCACCAGCTCCTCCAGCTGGTTAATCCTGGCCAGCATGATGGTCTCCATTGGCGAAGGCTCTGCCGGCTCAGGTGCCGCAGGTGTCCCCGGCGTTGTGATAACCGGTGCAGCCGCAGAGTTAGAAGAGGAGGGCCGAGCAGGCGGCACTGCATCTTCCAGTACCGCCTTCCTGCCCTGTATTGAGGGCCTTATCACTGGAGGCATGCCTAATCTTCTAGCCTCCTCCAGGATCTCGAGCCTCCTTTTTTCAGCCGCCTCCCTCTCCCATCTCATTTTCTTATCCTCCTCAGTTTCTTCATCTGAGGAGTCCAAGAGCACCCTAGTGCTCTTAATCCTAACGGGGGCGACCATCCCGCTGCGGGGATTCAGGCAACGGCGCGTCCCTGGGTGGGAGGTTCCACCTCCATAGGCTCCGCACCGTCCCTGGAAACTTCCCGATTACGCCTTCGTAGGAGCTCGTTCTCCTGCTCCAAGGCGTCCACTCGCTTCAAAAGGGCCTCCTTTTCCCTCTTGAATTCCGCGAATGTCTGCGGAGATCCTC
>JASTWK010001601.1:0-29634 GCA_030770225.1 Temnothorax unifasciatus | reverse complement strand
TTGCTCGAACCAGAACATTGCGTCGAGAATGTGTATTTTCAACTATGCCAAAATGTTCGTGGCGTAAGTGAAAATTTAAACAATTTGTAACCATTTTACGTCAAATTGTATCACCGATAAATGTGATGCAGCAAGAATCTTGCATGAATTTTGTGATAAGAATTCAATTATTGATTGTGAACTGTTGGCGTATGCTGCAGATAATATTGTATACGATGCGACACATGAGAAATAAATTAATGTTTATATGATAAAAAGTCTATTATCTTTCATTTCTCCCATTTATTTATTATAAAAGAAAGAAACGCGAAGTGGAATGAGAGCGAGAGAGGACACGAACGAAGGGACGCGAGCGAGAGAGAACGCGTTCACAAGTGCAGATGATCCGTCGAACTTTTTGCTCGCCATTGTAGTGCAAGACATATTTCATTTTAATTTTTTTTCGTCGGAAGGGACAGTCCGTTTCATACTGTTACCATTTTTTTCTCTGGTAACATTTTACCTCGCTTCGTTCTGCAACCGTCGTAGAATTCAGTCTAGTCGAGTACGCGAACGAGCAAACGCGTGTACGAAAGTGAAGTTTTTGAAAGTGATTTATTTTGAACAACTATGAATAACTACGTAGAAGTACGTTATCCGAGGAACGTTATGGTACGGAAGTGTAATGACACGGTGACAAAGTATAGTGACATATAGGGTGTTTTTAATACGTTTTTTCTGTTTAGTGGCATCGGCCGCGAAGGGGGCAGCAATTAGTTATGATCGAGGTGCACATGGATGACCGGTGGGTGCGGCTCCGCATCCCGCGGGAACGCGTAAGTATTATTTTTTTTCCTTTGTGCGTACGTGCGCGTATTTTATGAAAAAAATTATATTTTTTATATTTACCTTACAGCTGAGGATGGATTATATAATACCGGGATTCATAAATACCGATCACTGGCGGTGGGTGCGAGAGAAAAGAGAAGCAGAGAGAATAATACGGGACGCCAACACGTTGTGGGGGCCAATACCGTCCCATTATTGCGATTCGTACGCATTCGCGTTACGAAAACTTTTCGACGAGGAGGACATTGAGGAGGAAGAAGAAGAGTACTGGTAAGATAATCATTTTTCCAATACAAAATATTGAAGAAACATTGCTTTATATTAATCATTTTGTTATATTTGTGTGTTTCAGGTGAAGATCCTCCACTTGCTCAGTATATTGCATTTGTAAATTTTTTTAATTTTTATGATATACATTTTTTTAAATAAAAAAGAAAAAACATTAAATAATTATTTAAAAAATTATAACGATGCACCCCCATCGTTAAAGCATCGTCCCCGGCTGCCACCCGCCGGATGCCGCCCGACCGATTCTTTCGGCGGGCGAGGACAGGGCGCGGTGCGCCCGCATTTTTTTAATCAAATCCACTGCACCGCGTGCGCGGGAGACCGCAGCACCGTGCCATCGTCGCACAGCGCCGACGAACGCCGGAGGGAGCCGATCCGCGCCGAAGGCGAGCGCGCGTCAGCGTACCCCCACGCGGCCCGCCCGAGGACCGGCCTCCCTCCCACCGGGCCCGGCGCACCGGGGTATATAAGCCCGCGCTCCGGGACAGACGAGGACTTCGTCTTCATCCGAGCATTCCGCTTTTCCCTGACGAAGCCTACCTACCAAATCCTAGGGCGACACACCAACGAGGTTCAGAGCTCTGAGTCTCGACCGAGGGCTCTCGGGTGTCCCCGCCTTCCACCAACGCCTCCCTGAAGGCACGGCTACGCGGGGTCGAGCACGCTCGGTCTCGCAGCGAGTACTCTCGCTGCCGATTGCCCAAGGGCCCCAGCATCCCGCATCGCGTTCCGTCGTACCGCGCCGAGTGCACATGCACTATAATCCGTTGTAAATAATATCGCGTCTTGTCATACCGCGCCGAAGTGCATATGCACTATCATCCGTTGTAACAAATATCACGTTCCGTCATACCGCGCCGAAGTGCATTTGCACTACCGTCCGTTGTAAGTCATATCGCGTTCCGTCATACCGCGCCGAGGGCATATGCCTTACTTTCCGTTGTAAATAATACCGTGTTCCGTCATACCGCGTCGAGTGCACATGCACTATCCCCCGTCGTAAATACCGCGTGCCGTTACTATCTTGTAAATGCACTATCTTCCGTTGTAAATATCGCGTGCCGTTGCTGTATTGTAAAGCCACGGATCTGTATGTATCAATTGGAATAAACCTTCTAGTGTGCATTAACACCTGATTTCTGTCTCTGGGCCTTTCTCTCGAACTCCCGATCCCGGCGAATTAGCCCGCGTTCGAGCCAAAAGACGGGCCGTTACATGGCGCCCGAACAGGGACCGTTTTAAATCGATCCGAGAGACAGGAATCAAGGCACACCATGCCGAAATCGTGGCTATATAAGTTATCGAAAAGCGAGCTCATTACTGAGCTAAATATCCACGGGATAGACCCCGACGGCTCGATCGACGAGCTACGCCACCGATTAAGCGCGTACATCGACGAACACCCCGAAACGGTACAATCTACTACCGCGAACGATCAAAAGCCGGGCGCCCCCACCATCACGATACATCCGACCGAGAACCTCCGCGTCCCCGCGACGGACACGCGCCCACCGCCGTCACCAGCGTTATCGTTTCACACACCACCGATAACGATGACGACGTCTGCGCCCTTCTTTGCCGCGAACAATCCCCCCAGCGAAGCGCCTGCCAAGGTTATGAACCAGATACGTAAATGGGGGTGCCACTTCGACGGGAAAGATCCCGTAGCGTTCCTCGAGCGGCTGGAGGAACTCAAAGTCGCGTATCAGTACTTCCGGGGCGCAGCTATTAATGGGGCTGCCGGAATTGTTTAAGGGCGACGCGCTCCTATGGTGCCGGAACAACCGACCCAACTGGCAGGGATGGGAAGACTTCATCGCCGATTTCCGCGACTATTACCTCCCGCGCCGGTACCGCGCCAAACTAGTCCGCGAAATACAGACCCGCCTGCAAAAACCGGACGAAACGTACCGGAAATTCGCGACCGAAATGCTTACAATGATGCGCCGAGCCACCGGATTCGCGGAAGAAGAGCAGGTCGAAACGCTGTATAACAATATGCACCCGCGGTACCAGATGTACATCCGCCGCGATACCGTGACGCGTACCCGCGACATTCTGCGCCTGGCGGAGGAATTCGAGCATATCGAGGAACAGACGCGCGCCCGACAAGCCGCCACTCCGAAGCCCGCGATCGCCGCCACAGCGTACGACCGCCGCGAATGCTGCTGGCGGTGCAAGCAGAGAGGGCATACGCGGTTCGATTGCCGACGCCCGCCGCGCCGGTTTTGCTCTCAATGCGGCAAGGACGACGTCTTTACGAGAGACTGCCACCCGCCGCCGGGAAATGCCGCTCGGGCCGGGGACGAAGCGGCCGCCCCCCGGTCCTCCGCTTAACCTACAAGCCACGTCCGCACCTGACCGTACAAGTATCTAAGCAACCGTTTGATGCACTTGTAGACACCGGATCCGAAGCATCATTCGTAAATGCACGAACCGCCGACCAGATAGCCCGCGATTTCCCGATCCACCCGGTCGACGGACGGGTGCATCTCGCCGATGGGTCAAGCACGGCCATACCGGGGCTAATAACGTTCCCCATTACCGTACAGGGGCGAATGTTCTGGCACCGCTTCCAGATCATGCCGACGCTCGAATACGATATCCTGATAGGCGTAGACTTATGGGCGAAATTGGATTTCGCCATACCGCCTCCGCCTCCGCCAAGCGCAGAACCACGCACCGCCGCGGTGGACCACGCATCCGAGGGGGACGCGCTAACCGAGGAGGAACGGCTCCGCCGCTTCCTGGCCGAGGAGCTCGAGAAATTCGAGGCCGTGCGGGGCCCCACGAACCGCGGCGAACACATCATACGCGTCAAAACCGACCGCCCCGTCAAACAACGGTACAGGCCACGAAACCCGGCCATGCAGGCCATTATCGACGCGGAAGTCGACCAAATGCTCCGAGACGGCATTATCGAACCGTCCCACAGCGCGTGGAGCTCGCCGATCGTCATAGTGCGAAAAAAGAACGGCAAAAACCGATTTTGCATCGACTTCCGCCTGGTCAACGAATTAACCGAGAAGGATGCGTACCCCATGCCGCACATCACCGCGACGCTCGATAAGTTACGAGGGGCCCGTTACCTGACTACGCTCGATCTGAAAAACGGATACTGGCAGGTACCGCTCGCACCCGGGAGTCGACCCGTGACCGCCTTCACCGTCCCCGGCAGGGGGTTGATGCAGTTCACCGTAATGCCGTTCGGACTGCATTCAGCCCCGGCCACGTTCCAACGCCTGCTCGACACGATACTCGGACCCGACCTCGAGCCGTACGTATTCGTGTACCTAGATGACATCATCATCATCAGCGAGTCATTCGACGAGCACCTCCGCATTTTGCGCGAAGTTTTCCGCCGGCTCCGCGAAGCCAATCTCCGCATCAACCCGGAGAAATGCCGATTTTGCACCGACCGAATCAAATACCTCGGACACGTTGTCGACCGCGACGGGATTCGGACAGACCCCGATAAAGTTAGCGCCATCGCAAACTGGCCCGTACCACAGAACGTCCGGCAGATCCGGCAATTCCTGGGGATCGCATCCTGGTACCGCCGGTTTATTAAAGACTTTGCGACGCTCGCCGCCCCCCTTACCGCCCTGACCCGTAAGCACGCCCGATGGAATTGGGGGGAAGCCGAGCAAAGCGCATTCGAAGCGCTGAAGGCCGTGCTGACCACCGCGCCGGTCCTCGCGTGCCCAGACTTCACGCGGCAGTTTTACCTGCAAACGGACGCCAGCAACACCGGCCTAGGGGCCGTGCTGACGCAATACTTCCCCGAGGGCGAGCGCGTCATCGCCTACGCGAGCCGAACGCTGAATCCCGCCGAGCGAAACTGGAGTGTCTGGCAGTCGTCTGGGGCATCCGGCGAATGCGCGACTACCTCGAGGGGTACCGATTTACGGTGATAACCGATCACCAGTCGTTGAAATGGCTCCAAAAATTAGAGTCGCCGTCCGGCCGGCTGGGGCGATGGTCCTTCGAACTCCAGCAGTACGACTTCGAAGTCAAATACCGCAAAGGGACGCTTAATAAAGTAGCCGACGCGCTGTCCCGGCAACCCGAAATCCTCGGCGTGGCCAAACCGAAGTGCCCGTGGTATTCGCGCATGTGGCACGCGGCCGAGAGCACGCCTCGCGAAGTGCCCGATTTTCGGATCGACCAAGGCCGATTGTGGAAGCACGTGCTCCACAGCCTCGATTTTAAAGACACCCCGGCCGCCGAACAATGGAAAGAATGCGTCCCGAAGGACCGGCGAGCCCCGCTTCTCGAACAGTATCACGACGCGCCGACCGCCGGGCACCTCGGGATAGCCAAGACGATCGCGAGGATCGCGCACCGATACTACTGGCCCGGCATGTTCCGAGACATCGCCCGATACGTCCGCGAATGCCCGACGTGCCTCGCTCATAAAGTCGCACAAGAAAAACCGGCCGGACAATTACACCCGACCGCGCTCGGCCATCCATGGCAGCAGGTCACTATGGACCTCGTCGGCCCACTCCCGCGATCCGCCGCCGGCCATATCTGGCTCCTAAACATGCAAGACCGTTTTACGAAGTGGGTCGAACTCCGGCCGCTACGACGGGCCACCGCGCCGACCATCGTGAAACATGTCACCGAAGCCATTATCCTCCGCCACGGGTGCCCGGACGAAATCCTGTCGGATAATAAAATCCCGGCAACTCGCGAAGCTTCTCAGCGACTGCGGGATCCGCCACCGCTTTACGCCGGCGTACGCCCCCCATTGTAACCCCGTGGAACGCACCAACCGCGTAGTTAAAACCATGATCGCGCAGTACGCGAAAAAGCATAAGGCCTGGGACGAGCATCTGCCAGAGCTCCAGTTCGCGTATAATACCGCGACGCATGACGCGACCGGATACACCCCCGCGTTCCTGAATCACGGCCGCGAATTACGCCGCCCCGGGGAAAACGCGCCGCGCGACGACCCCGCGCCACCGTCAAGCATGCACCGCCGACTAGCGGAGGCATACGAGCTGGTAAAAATCCAGTTGGCTCGCGCGTTCCAGCACCAGGAAAAACACTACAATCTCCGCCGCCGGGACTGGAGACCGCGCGTCGGGGAGTGGGTGTGGAAGCGAGATAGACCACTATCAAACAAGAGCGCGGCGTTCAACGCCAAGTTGGCCCCGAAGTTTATAGGCCCGCTCGAAATCCGCCGTATCATCTCGCCGGTAATCGTCGACCTCCGTAGCCGCTCAGGAAAGTGGTACCGACACGTACACGTCCAGGATCTGAAGCGCGCCCCTACCGATACACCACCCGACGTGCCTGGTTCAAGCCCTGAGGGGGGAGACACGCTCGCGCCGACCGCCGCCGCCGTTCAAAACAACGCGACAACTCGAAAGCGCGCGCCAAAACGTAACCGCCGACGAACTCAAAATTGTCACGCGACCTCCGGCAAAACAAATATGCCTGTGACCCCGAGAATGAAAACACGCGCGATTTCACCTGCCGTGCCGGGCCGGCGAAGAGACGATCGTCAGAACGACCGGCGACATGACGGACGAAGCACCACAGAAGGAGCGCGACATTCTCGCAGAAATCGAGAAGATCCTCGGCGAAGACGTCGAAGGGTACGACCCGGCCAATCCCGGGATCAACACGGGGTGGATCACCCTCCACCGGGGCGGAACCGAGACGGCACCGCCACCGCCGCCAGCCGGACCGGCCCCGCCGAAGACCGTGCCGCGGGTCGGCACCATTATCCAGCGGTCCGACGCAGCCAACAGGGCCAAGCAAGCATGGCTCCTGGCCACGCCACCACCGCCGCCACGACGACCTCGACCGCTCGCCGAGGGCCCCCGACGCCCCCGGTCGACGCTGACGCCCGCCAGGGTGATGGGGCCGCTGCCGCCACCACCGATTCCCATCGAGGTAGAGCCAGGGGTGGTCGTCGAGGTCCCCCACTTCGCATGCCACGTTTCCCGGCAATATAAGCCGACGTTGGGATCCCGTCGGTGGCACATCCGGTTTAACGGAGACGGATCCGTTAGGTGGATAAAGGAGAAGCCGCGGGGACCCAAGGAATAGGCGACGTCAGCCAACCGACCAACCGACCAACCGGCCACGGCTCCGGCCAGCGGAGCAAGCGAACGTGTGCCCCTAAGTTCAGGCACTATAAAGGGGGGGGTGGTATAACGATGCACCCCCATCGTTAAAGCATCGTCCCCGGCTGCCACCCGCCGGATGCCGCCCGACCGATTCTTTCGGCGGGCGAGGACAGGGCGCGGTGCGCCCGCATTTTTTTAATCAAATCCACTGCACCGCGTGCGCGGGAGACCGCAGCACCGTGCCATCGTCGCACAGCGCCGACGAACGCCGGAGGGAGCCGATCCGCGCCGAAGGCGAGCGCGCGTCAGCGTACCCCCACGCGGCCCGCCCGAGGACCGGCCTCCCTCCCACCGGGCCCGGCGCACCGGGGTATATAAGCCCGCGCTCCGGGACAGACGAGGACTTCGTCTTCATCCGAGCATTCCGCTTTTCCCTGACGAAGCCTACCTACCAAATCCTAGGGCGACACACCAACGAGGTTCAGAGCTCTGAGTCTCGACCGAGGGCTCTCGGGTGTCCCCGCCTTCCACCAACGCCTCCCTGAAGGCACGGCTACGCGGGGTCGAGCACGCTCGGTCTCGCAGCGAGTACTCTCGCTGCCGATTGCCCAAGGGCCCCAGCATCCCGCATCGCGTTCCGTCGTACCGCGCCGAGTGCACATGCACTATAATCCGTTGTAAATAATATCGCGTCTTGTCATACCGCGCCGAAGTGCATATGCACTATCTTCCGTTGTAACAAATATCACGTTCCGTCATACCGCGCCGAAGTGCATTTGCACTACCGTCCGTTGTAAGTCATATCGCGTTCCGTCATACCGCGCCGAGGGCATATGCCTTACTTTCCGTTGTAAATAATACCGTGTTCCGTCATACCGCGTCGAGTGCACATGCACTATCCCCCGTCGTAAATACCGCGTGCCGTTACTATCTTGTAAATGCACTATCTTCCGTTGTAAATATCGCGTGCCGTTGCTGTATTGTAAAGCCACGGATCTGTATGTATCAATTGGAATAAACCTTCTAGTGTGCATTAACACCTGATTTCTGTCTCTGGGCCTTTCTCTCGAACTCCCGATCCCGGCGAATTAGCCCGCGTTCGAGCCAAAAGACGGGCCGTTACAAAATTTATTCCCCTTCCTTCTCCCCTTCCTTAGATAATTTAAGATATTAAAATAATTTATTAGAATTATTAAAATATAAATATTATGTTACGAAAAGACGCGAGCGAAAGAGAGAGAACGCGAACGAGAAGACGCGCGCGAGGAAGGGATAACGCGAACGAAGGGACGCGAGCGAGAGAGAGACTGCGCGCGAGAGAGAGAGAACGCGAACAAGAAGATGGGCTTAATTTTATTACTTTCAGCCCTTTTCGAGAGAAAAGGACACCGGCGTCGGCGTCACGCTAGTTGCAGGTCGTAAATTATAGCCGCCAGCCATAGGCGCTCGCCTTTGTAACGCGCGGCGGTCAAGTCGTAAAATTTTTTGTCGAGTATCTACGTCGACCATCGCTAACTGCATGTCATCAGCGCTCGCCGAAACCCTGATCTCCCTTCCCTTCCCTAGGACCCTCTCACCCACGAGTCCCCCCCCCCCCAACCTTGGGACCCTCTCGCCCACGAGTCCCTCCCCCTCCCCCCTCCCCACATCCCCCACGGAAAACGCTAGAGTCCCCCCTTGCCGCAGACCCCTCGTCCGCGAGTTCCCCCCTTCCCGCAGACCCCTCGGCCGCGAGTTCCCCCCTTCCCGCAGACCCCTCGGCAGCGAGTTCCCCCCGCCCCGCTCCCCCCCTTAGATCCCCGGCCGAAAAGTCTCCTCTTTTCCCTACTAGCTAACGCTGTCGCAGAGATCATTCGACGCAGCGGGAGGTGCCCTAGTAACCTACAAACCGATATGGGGAAGGAATTTACAACACCGACGTGCAACGTCTCGTGAGGAAACACGGCATTAATCATTATTCCACGTATTCGGTATTGAAGGCATCGGTCGTCGAGCGATTCAATCGCACGCTCAAGAACGCCATGTGGAAGATGTTTACGCTCAATGGAAGTTACAAATGGGTCGACGCCTTACCGCGACTCGTATCGGATTACAACGCGCGCAAGCATCGAACCATCGGCATGCGACCCGTCGACGTTACCCCCGCGATCGCCGAAAAACTCTTGGGTACCGTATACAGCGCGATAAAAATCGCAGGTCTGGCAAAGTTCAAAGCGGGCGACTTGGTACGCGTTAGCAAATACAAGACGATTTTCGAGAAGGGTTACACGCCGAATTGGACCACCGAGGTGTTTAAGATCGTTAAAGTGCAGCGTACCAATCCCGTAACCTATCTACTCGAGGACTATCGTGGAAAATCCGTCGCTGGAGGGTTCTACGAACACGAGTTGCATCGCGCGACTTATCCGGACGTGTATCTCGTGGAGAAAATACTGCGCAGGAGGGGCGACAAGGTTTACGTTAAATGGCTGGGATTCGATGGATCGCACAATTCATGGATATCCAAGGACAATGTTATTTAATTTTGTGCAAACTTTTTTTATTCATAACATAAAAATATGCAATATGTAATACATGTCAATGTTTGATATATGAAATACAAATAAAGTATGTGAAATACACACATGTGTAATATATTTATTTATTAATATTCTTTCCAATACTGTAATATAATACTCACAATACGTTACGTTACACTACATATATTCATACGTTATACGACATACATACGTTACATACATATACTATTACATACGTTATACTATACATACGTTATACTGTTATATACATACATCATACATACATCATACATCATACGTACATCATACGTACATCATACGTACATCATACGTACATCATACGTACATCATACGTACATCATACGTACATCATACGTACATCATACGTACATCATACGTACATCATACGTACATCATACGTACATCATACGTACATCATACGTACATCATACGTACATCATACGTACATCATACGTACATCATACGTACATCATACATACATCATACATACATACGTTACAAAGGTATTTTATAATGCCCCCATGGCAGCGTCTCGGTCGAATCGTTTATAATGTATCTCTTATCATCGTATGGACTCAGAGCGATTTTCGTTTCGTTCACGGTGTACACCTCGTGTAGTTTGGACCTTATGCAAGCCTGCTGTCGCGTCATTTCAATTTCGTCGCGCAGACACCTCGTGTAATCGTCGAACGTTATCGACCTGGCTACGACGTTACTTTTAACACCTTTCGCTTTTTTACAATTTTTTTTACCGTCGACTCGCAAGGCGTACATCTTCGCTCTGAGTCCGACGAATTCGGTCATGATCGCACCGTTGTTTTCATCTTCCATCAAGCCCGGAATTTTTTTATTGACGAGTGGGATACCGTACGCGTTGTCGTTTGCGTAATCGCTCGTGTCGAATTTAGCGATATCGCGTTTCATGTTCTTGTACACATCCTCGCACTCTACGTGATATATCAGACTGTCCGTATCGGTGTACATAATTCTACACATGTCGCCATATAGGGGAGACATGTACTCGTGATGAAATTCATACAAACAGATTTTCGATACGTCGAGAATGCACATGCCGACGTAAATAGGTTTGTCAAATTTAACTTCGAGTTTTCGCAGTTCAACGGCTATCAGATTTTCCGTAAAAACGCTCCTGCTGTGAAAATTTGGTTTCGCGATCAGTGCCTCCGCGCCGCATCTACCGTTCCACTTTGTTAATAATTTTACATCAACGTGATTTCGAACGTTCTCCATCGTTTTCCCGAAAACCGCGTTGTTCATCAATTTATATAAATTTTTCTCGAAATCGTTTTTGGCCAGTGTTCTAAATTTTGTATTGAGTTCGATGTAAGCGCGGAGCCATGGAGATTGAGCGAATTGTAATACGCGATGAATTTTTGTGACGCGAAGGCCGTGGCGCGTGCACTGCTGCAGGTTGCGGTAGTGTATGACATAACGCTCCTTATTGTATAAATTCGCGAGAAGTTTATTCTCTCGCTTGCCGGGTGGTTTATCGCTCGTTGGACAGAACGGTAGATCAGCGTGCGCGTCGTGTTTATTCTGTGGATACTCTAGATCGACTTCAAGAATGTAACCCGTGGGCGAATCCAAAGCGATCGCGCTAAACTCGAAATTCGAAACGTCTTCGACCCATCGAAAATCTGCATAGGGCAATGGTTGACATATCGCCCAGCCGTACAAGTTGTTTACATCGAAATACATCAGATACGACGATGGTTTCGATGGATCGTAAAATTGCACGTACCTGTTATTGGCTTGCGCGTATCTGCCGGAACATTGACTCAAACCGCCGCGAATACCGCGTTCGATAAACATGACCATGTCAATGTCGGTAAGCAGTTCGAAATTTACGCGAGTATGCTTCAACATAGCGTCCCACGTGAAACCCGGTAGAGTGTAATAATACGCCGGATCGAGTGCGTAACTCGCGATGCAGCTATCGCGAAAATTTTCAAAGATATCGGCCAATAACAAGACATCGGTTTTGAGATATAAATCGCTGTATTCGCCCAAGGTTTGAACGGAGAACCGCTGCCAGACGTTGACGGCGTGCGCGTAATCGCACTCGGATACGGTGTCACCTGTCAATGAACTGTAAAACGAGTCGCGCGGTGGTAAACACGGTCCTCCAACTTTTCGACGCAGTCAATGTACTCGTACGGAAAGACACCTTTTTGTGTCAACAAATCAAAATTTTCTGTAGATAATTCACAAAATTCGCGTTGTACTATTCGCAGTTTATCCTTATCGAGGAAGGATGCCAATTTTGCAAGACTCGTGCTCAGAAATTTATACGAGTCGATGAATCTTAATTTGATGCAATTTTTTTTGTCTTTATTTTCAGTGCTTTTAACGTTCTTCGTAAATGAAATGTATTTTTCCTTCGTGATTGGGAGTAAGTCTACACGTCCTTCGTACGCGGTGGCAATTTCTTTTATTATAAAATGAGAATCATAACCCGATAAATTATGAAATACTACTGGGATGCAATGCGAATTTTTATAATTTAAGTTGCATTTATCATGCGCGGGACCTCGATAATTGCCGGTCAAGTGACAGTGATCGCGTACTCGCACGTCGTCTGGCTTGAACGGTTTTTCGCACACGTGACAGTGCGTTGCGCTGTTAAACTTTTTCCACTCGTCTCGCGTGAAATCCGCCATGGGTATATTAGCGGACAAGATGGTCTTTACGTCGTGTGCTAAAAGTCTTAGTTCTTCGGCGAACCACGCGACGCAATCCTTATCGCGACGAAATCGATACGCGGATAATGAGTCGTCATATGAGCACCGCACGTAGTATCCTATGCTAAATACCTGATGATGTTGAGACCTGAACGTGGACGTTGTCGGATCCGCATCCGTCTTCTCGAGGGTGCATTCCAGGTCAGCGTATACGACATATGGAAGTCGTTCCTTCCTGCTGTAATTCTTAAAACTCAGCCACTTGTTGTCCTCTTTCGGTAGTTGGATTGCACACTTGTTTATCTGTCGGCAGTCTACACCGTGGGCTCCCAATTTCTCGCTGGAGCTGAAGTAGTGAAGACACCTGCAAAAAGAAAAACACAAATATTATAATTTTTTATACACAAAATATAAATTTATGTATATTATTATTAAAAGGAATATAAGTACTCACCGATCGCAAAAGTATTTCCGACCACGGTGCCTGCTCAATTGCATGCTCACGAGGCGGGATAGATTTTTTATCCACGCGTAATGTCCCACGTTGTCGTCTCGCGGGTCCTGCACGTACAGCAGATTTACGTGCTTTTCTCTCTTCAAGTCGGAGCCGTATCGGGAGAACGGTTGGCGTCTCATCTCCCTCGATGGTATACACATTGATTGATATATTGTTGCGATTTTCAAAATTTTTAATCTGTTTCAAAGTCATTGGAAACTCAATGTCTTGTAAATTTAATATATTTTTGTAATCAGGGTACGAGGATTCTCGATATGTATGATCCTTGACAGGATACAGCGCGGCGACCACTGACCACGCGAAGCACGCATTGTCCATAGAATGCACATTGATCACCGCTTTTTTCGATTTAATTTTTTGCGGTAAATTGATGTAACATCCCGCGCGCAAAGGATTGTACTTGTTCACGTTTACTGTCAAATTGAGTATACGCGACAACGCCCACCCACTATCGCGTTCCTGGAACTCCTCGAGTTTCGCTAATGTGGGCTCGATAACGTGTAGCTTGTACTACTCGCGCAGATCGGACCGTTCGGACGAACGAAAGAGTTCATAGTTTCTCGTGTTGACACTTTTGTTCGCACGTATGTCACCCGTCACAAACTCGCCGTTGAACACAGTGTTTATCTTTACACTTGCGTGTCTTTGCATGACGTTTTGCACATGATCGAGCACGATGACTTCAGCATCTTCGAGAAATTGTCGCGGTTCGATGTAATTGGTATTTATCACCGCACCGGTTAATACACGGCTTTCGAACGCGGCATCGATCTCTCGCCAAACGAGTCTTTCCGCGTTTTCGTTACTAGTACCCGCCGCGTACTCACCACCGATATGTACGAACCGTCTCTGTAATAGAGTCTTCGCACCTTCAAGTCGCGCGATTCTTGCCACTAATGATTGTCTGTTTCCCGGATTGTCTGTTTCGCGGATTGAGAGTCGCGGACGTTTGGAACGACAGTTTTCTTCGAGCTGCTCGATAAACTTCTCGCATCGCTGTGCCCATGCAATATATTCACCCAAAGTAGCGATTTCATGGAATCGTTCCAACAGGTCGCGTTCCGTTTCATCAGGATGTTCCATTTTTTTTATATTGTCTTTTTTCACGCACTATTTTTTATATCACGTCACATTCTTCGATGGAGCACTTGCACGTGACTTGATCACACGCTGAACAGTATCGTATGCAACGTTGAATGTTAAAGTGCATACCCATAAAATCTTGAAGATCGAAGTAGGGGGCACTAAAGTGATTAAGTTCCCAATTATTAATATCATCAAAGTAACGTTCATAATTTTTTTCAAGCATCGATAGATGTTTAGGATTATTGATACGGCCAGGGTACATATACATACGTACCGAATTGTTCATCACCACCAATTCAACGTACTTTCCAATACCTGTATAAATTTTAATGTATGTTGCTTCACAATCATCAAGCTTTTCATAAATTTTAGACGCCCAATAGCGATAGTCAACAATAGGTTCAATAGAATACGGCACAACGTCAGCACGACGACTTGCACGTGATTCTTCCTCGCTAACGCACTTGTCCCGCAGCCGTCGATACATTTTTCGATTCACGTTAGATCTCCATCTATAAGGAGAATTGGTATCGATAACAACTCTTTGTCTAGCGATGCGTTCACTGGTTCCGCGTATACTTAGTTCGCGATCGCGAAGAAACTGCACCGGTGATATTCGTCGCACATCAGTCAATTTTACTCCTTGATCTTCTTTACGCAAATCATCGGTGATATCTTCTATTATATACTCATTCTCAGAGTCTGGTAACTCTAAGCTCTCGTCACTTGGCCATTCCATGTTGCGCACGTTATAATGTCCCACTCGCGATAATGTTTTTTTTTCTTCACTTCATGCAAATCGTGCACATGTTGCACGGCAATATTTGATACAATGGAGTGCGACAATTTCCACAAAATAGACCGCTCATTACGTTGTATGGCTGGCTAACATGCTTTCGACGTTCACTCATGTGTTCACCAGTGTCTGGTGCAGTGATCATACACGAATAACACAGTTTATCCAAACCGTATTTAAAATAAAAATAAATTGCGCAACACTTCGTATGTCCATCTAACGCAAGAAATTCGGGACGCGGCACTATTTTATTCACAACTTCTTTGCGGTTATCGTCTTCATCGCTGTTGTAATCACTGTCCGGTGACAACGGACGATCCTCGTCGGATGAATCCACATCCATTGTTGCCTCAAAATTATTGTCCATCACCAGTTTTGTTCACGGTTTTTGAAAAAAAATGTTTTCTTTATACCGCTCACTTGACACAAAAAACTTCAGCCCCGAGTATGAAGAGCCGCGATAATGTTTTCTTTTCTTATCGTGTGCAAATCGGGCACATATTACATGGAAATATCATATATAATGATTCACGACATCTTGAACAATGCTGGCCATGTATCGTTCCGCGTAACGCAACGAAGTGTTTTAGACGAGCGTACATGCCGAATTCAAGGTCCCATAGAGCAGCCATGCACGGAGCACATAGTGCAAGTGCACCACCCGTTGAAAAATAAAAATATATTACGCAATTTCTCATACGTAAATTTAGTGCAGCGATTTCCCAACGCAGCACTATTCTTTCGACGACTTCTTCATGATTATCGTCCTCGTCACTGAAATAATCACTGTCCGGTGACAACGGTCGATCCTCGTCCATATTGAAATTATTGTCATCTCTATTTTTGTTCACTGTTTTTGAAAAAATGTTTTCTTTATACCGCTCACTTGACACAAAAACCACTATACTTTTTTCCACTCGATGCACCGACGCGTAGACTAAATCACAGACTGTGATTTTGACTCGCTTCATTCTTCCTTATATACTTTTTCTAATGCCTTTTCCTCTCGTTCCAACTAGAGCATCGCGTATCGTTTCTTCTGTTTTAGTGCATGGTGTGCATACACTGCGCAGAAACAATATCACCCATAGAATTTGGGTCGCTTTGCTGCACTTATGTCGTCTAGTGTTCATAAAGTCTAGCAGCCTGTCATCGGCGCTCGCCTTTGTAACGCGCGGCGGTCAAGTCGTAAAATTTTTTGTCGAGTACCCATGTTGACCATCGCTAGCTGCATGTCATCAGCGCTCGCCTTTGTAATGCTATAACCGAATGGCGCCGCGAAACCCCGATAAGCGGCTCTTCCTAGACAAAAAAATGAAAAGGACACTGGTGCCAGCGTCACGCTTAAGTCGTAAAATTTTTGGTCAATACCTACGTCGACCATCGATGCTCGCATCTTAAGTGCGAAATGATATCTGTTTTGTAAAATCTAGCTGCATGTCATCAGCGCTCGCCTTTGTAATGCGCGACGCCATAACCGAATGGCGCCGCGAAACCGCGATAAGCAGCTTTTCCTAGACAAAAAAAATGAAAAGGACACTGGTGCCAGCGTCACGCTTAAGTCGTAAAATTTTTGGTCGAGTATCTACGTCGACCATCGATGCTCGCATCTTAAGTGCGAAATGATATCTGTTTATAAATTATAGCTGCATGTCATCAGCGCTCGCCTTTGTCATGCGCGACGCCATAACCGAATGGCGCCGCGAAACCCCGATAAGCGGCTCTTCCTAGACAGAAAAAATGAAAAGGACACTGGTGCCAGCGTCACACTTAAATCGTAAAATTTTTGGTCGAGTATCTACGTCAACCATCGATGCTCGCATCTTAAGTGCGAAATGATATCTGTTTATAAATTATAGCCGCCATCCATAGGCGCTCGCCTTTGTCATGCACGACGCCATAACCGAATGGCGCCGCGAAACCCTGATCTCCCTTCCCTTCCCTAGGACCCTCTCACCCACGAGTCCCCCCCCCCACCTTAGGACCCTCTCGCCCACGAGTCCCTTCCCCCCCTCCCCGCATCCCCCTCGGAGAACGGCGCTAGAGTCCCCCCTTCCCGCATACCCCTCGGCCGCGAGTTTCCCCCCCCCGCCACGCTCCCACTCAGATCCCTGGCCGAAAAGTCTCCTCTTTTCCCTACTTTAGCTGTTTCGCTTCCGCCTTTACTTTTGAGTGGCACGGCCCACGCGTGCTTGCTCAACACATCGATGACGGTAAGTATGTAGTGGTAGCCTCCGTTGAAACGTGAATACGGACGCATTTCGACGATGTCAGCCTGCCACAAGTCATCGTACCCTCGCACTATGACGTGTCTTCGGGGAAAATTTCTTCTCGCCGGAGCATGCAGTTCCTCGACGAGTCGTTGCTTCTCGATATTTTTACGTCCATCGGATGTCATGTTTTTAGCAATGCGTAATAATTTGCATAAAGAAATTATATTATGATTTATATCTCAAACTTTTTTTAATAATTCAATAACCATTTATTTCCGTTCACTGTCCTTCAATAGTCGTTCTTTGTCTGCCTGCCGTTTTTTGTCCACTAGCCGTTTATAGCCATTCGCTAGCCGTTCATAACCATTCGCTAGCTGTTCATAGTTGTTTCTGAGTCGCTCGTTAGCCGCTTGATAGCTATTCCTGAGCCGTTCCTGAACCGTTCGTCGTTGCCGTTCATCGTCGTCGTCCGTTAATCGTTTATAGCCGTTCCATTTGTTGCTAGCCATTGTTATTCGTTTTTGATTCAACGGTAGTCGAATGGCGAAGCTCGTTTATCGCAGTCCGTAACGCTTGCAGGTCCTTCTCGAACGCAGTCAGCTTCTCGTCTGGTTCTTTTCGTTGATTGCTCAACGTTTTAAAGAATTGATCAACGGATAGTTTATTAACCGCGTCATCGTCAGCCTCCGGTTGCGCCACGCGACGAATCTTACGCGACCTTGCGTCAAAGTCCGTAACGGTGCGACACAGAGCGTTATCGCGCACGAAATTTCTCATTAATCCGCTCCATCGATGGTACGGTTCCGCCCCGTCTCTTCCGAGCGATATGCCAAACTTGTTGATCGGCATTTCAATGCTGATTGAACGGATCGCTGTTGCACCGTTTAATTTATAATAAGCCCGGCTTCGCGAAGTTCCTCGATGATCGACATGATCTCGTTGTCGTGAGCATTGTTGCCAGCTTGACGCGAAGCGTCGAGCAATCGCAGACGATCCACCAGCTCGTTGGGGTCGTCCCAGTGCACGTAGTCGACCTTATTGTCGGTTAGCGTCATCGCGCGAGGCGCGAATAATCCCTTTCCGGATTTTTTGTTCTTGAGTTCGGTCGATATCAACGGTGAGATTATCGATTGATACTTGAATCCCTTGTTGCCCATTACTCGTCCTTGAGGATCGTGCTTGTATTTATGAGCACTCGTCCACACCAGTATGTCCTTGTACTTTTGCATATCCGCCTCCGTGTAGAGCTTTTCATCGGGTGCTTTCTTGAAGATCAACTCGTAAATACCAGGTGTGCCGATATATCGTTTGTCACCAATAATTATATTATCCGCGTCGTCCACGTCAAAACGTTTATTACCGAGCAACAATTCATTCTTGCCGAGATAAACACCGTACACGGTATCTATCGTCGAATCGGCGCCCAAAACGCTCACGATGTACAATCGGCTCAGTGGACCCAACTTATCTTCTATCGTTTCTACAAAAAATTCTCGACCCTCCGACGTTTGCAACTGCTTTTGAATGGCCGTCTCGATCGAGTCGTCCGTGGTTTCGAAAACATCCACGTTTTCGAGGAATTCGGGACTTGTACGTTGCACGGTTCGCGTCGGCGTAGAGGTTATCGGTGTAGAAGTTATCGGTAGTACTTTCGATCGTTTCGATTGATTAGATTTACGCGGTGTCGACGATGACAGATCTGACCAGGAGTTTAATCGTTCCCTCTTTTTCTTCGGTGTAGCATCCGGAGTAGCAAACTCTTCCTCCTCCCCGCGCTGAAGAACGGGTAACGTTTTCCATCCCTCCGCGTCAGCGACGCTTTCCGGCTTCTCCTTCTTCACCGCGATCAAGCTCGATTTGTCGACGATCTTTTGCAATGGCCCGATGAGAGGTTTAAAGTGCGTGTCCAACTCAATGTCCTTCTCGATCTTACCGGTCTTCAAAGCGCGAAGTTTTTTGCGAATCGAATCACTCGTTTTCGCAATCTCTTTCACGATCTTCTCGCGTTCGCGAATATTCTCGCTGCTCCCGTTGATCGCGGCCATCGCGGGGAAAACAAAGCAGAGTGTCGATGTCTCTATAACGCTAACGTTTCACCTCCGACGACGTATCGGCGACGACTGACCGGTTTTGCGGTATCGGGAACACGTTAAATTCTTTTCTGTATCGGCCGTTCGAAAGCGCGCTGTCCTTGTCTATCACTACGAATCCGTACTTTTGTTGCCAACAATCGTGGCACAACGAGCAAAATTCGTCGTACGACATGTCGGTATTTACGTGATCGTTGTACACGTGTTTCAAGTTGGTACCATCCTGTTTGAACAGGATCAGCAGGTTCGCGTTGTCGCGTATCAGATGTTTAGGTATTCTCGCTTACGTCTGACAGAGATAGAAGGAGTCAACGCTCGAGTGCCTGCCCATTGAAAAATACTCTCTCACCGCGTCTTGCTTGTCGCACGCCACGTCATCGAAGACGAAGATCGAGTTTGGACGCGCGTCGCTCGGTGGAATTACGTCACTGTTATTGGAGAACGTAAAGTAGCCGATTTCGTCGATCGATGTCAACACATTCTCCAAATATCGATATTTCGGCTGTTGCAACGATTTCGAGTATACGTACACGTTTTCGAAACGTACGCCGTGCGGACTTTCCAACAAGCTTATCAAAACGTTGGTTTTACCGCAATTCGAGGGGCCGCAAATGATCGCGCGTATAGTAGTCGGTAACATCGTACCGTGCTTGCGTTTCTCCGCGTTGCCCCCCATCGACCGTAATCTGTCGTCGCAATTGGTCACGCGAATCGCCAACGGTTGTCGCACAAATCTCATTTTTTCCACACTGCCGACTCTCTGGCTGACTCGAACGCCTATTTATAGGCGAGCGGAACCGCGAATCGCTCAGTAGCAAAGATGTTCGTCCTACTGTCGAGACCTTCCGATATTTGCGACTTGAGCGCCGAACAGCTGCAATTTGTGCCGAAAGCCGTTCTGTTGCAAATGTGCGGCAATCACGTCCACTGCGTGTGGAACAAACTTCCGGAACATATAAAGGCGGATTTGGAGGTTCAGACCTATCGTCGCTGTTACGAACATTACAATCAATCGTGGCAGCGAACGCACATCGACGGTTCCGCGCCAATGATAGAGAATTGCGGCGAATGTCAACGAAAAAAATTGCTAGAGGCCTGTTAAATCGCGCGATAAACGCACTTCCGATCGAATTGCATATTCCCGGCTATCAATTTTGTGGCCCGGGCACTCATTTAGAAGAACGATAGGCGAGAGGCGATCGTATTAATCCATTAGACGCGGCGTGTCGCGAGCACGACATAGCTTATTCGCGCAGCAACGATCTCGCCGAGAAACACGCGGCGGACGAGATACTCGCTGCGGAAGCGCGAAAACGCATTACCGCGAAAGATTCGACTGTCGGAGAGAGAGCTGCCGCTACAGCCGTCTGGGCGGCCATGAAGGCTAAGACGAAGCTCGGAATGGGCTTGAAAACAAAGAAGACGAAGAAGAAGAAGAGAGTATCGAACAGGCGAATACTTCCGGCGGCGAAACGAGGTGGCGTATTGCCGATTCTACCGTTGTTGGGAGTTCTCGGCTCGTTGGTCGGCGGAGCGGCGGGAGTCGTAAAGGCCGTGAACGATAACAAAGCCGCGCAGCGTCAGCTGGAAAAATTGAAACGTCACAATCGCGACATGACAGGTCATGGACTTTATCTCGTTCCGTACAAACGCGGGCAAGGAGTGACATCGAAGAAGAAAAAAAAAAGTTGCGGAGATACTGAAAATTCCCAAGGGCGTAACAACCAACATACAACTACAAAAACTGGCAAAACGTATGCGCATTCCATATTTTAGAGGTATTTTCATGCGTACTGCCTTACCAACAGAGGGAGTGCGTCGAAACGAGAGTGGTATCGTGAATTTGGATAACGCAGAGGGACCGGGTACTCACTGGGTGGCGTACGCGAAGAGGGGAGATCGAGTCATATATTTCGACAGTTTTGGCAATCTTCGACCGCCGAGGGAATTGGTGCTGTATCTAAAGAACAACGTGACGAAGATAGAGTACAATCACACACCTTTTCAACGATACGATCAGAGCAATTGCGGACAACTGTGTCTGCGCTTTCTACAGACGGTTGACGATCAATTTAAAGACGACCGTCGCGCTGTTTGAACTCAGTATTCATTCAAACATGTCGCTGACATTCACGCTCACCGGCAAGAGTAGCGTCCTCGCGGTAAGCTACTTTCCCGCCGTGGACTTGAGCGATGGCGATTACGAGCTCGGCCTGACAAATTTTGAAACCTATTACACGATACGGAACGTGAATTCTTCGAACAATAAATTCTACTTTGACGACAAGGAAATTACCATTCCCGAAGGATCGTACGAATTGCGTGATATAAACATGTATCTAAGACGCGTCATTTTACGGGATCATTTCCAATAATGTCGCGAGAACGAAACACGTCGGCGAAGATGAAGAATATCCGTTGATTATTCGTGCAACAACAATACGATGAAGAGCGAGATCAAGTGCGCTTTCAGAGTAAACTTTAACAAACCGAACAACATTGGATCGCTGCTGGGATTTTCAACGAATCGCGTGCTGGAGCCGCGACAATGGTACGAATCGGACGTACCGATAAATATCATTAGCGTAAACATCATTCGCGTAGAGTGTAACGTGACCGCAGGCGCGTACAGCAACGACAAGTACGTGCACACGATACACGAGTTTTCACCGAGCGTGCCACCAGGATATAAGATATCGGAAACGCCGGCACAGATCATTTACCCTGCCGATCACCGTACGGAGCATTACGGACCTAACGATTCGCGTTGTGGATCAGGACAATCGATTGATTGATTTTCGAGAAGAGATCACCGTCAGATTGCACGTACGACTACGACAGCGATAACGCGCGCTAGTGTACGGACGACATATATGAGATGCTCGTACTGAACGACTCGGAGCACGTGAGAGATAAGAATATCTTTACGGCAGCGGTCGACGATATCATCCGATCACCATTCGGTAGAGCTAAAAAAGAGACGAGAAAGAAGCTCACCGCATCGAACGTTGAATTTCTACGATCTTTGGGATTCGCGGTGCGAAATATCTGAGGAAGCATGGCTGATATCCTTAAAATTGGAGGTGAAACGATCTTCGACGACAGTGTCGTCAAGATTGAAACACACACGTACAATCCGTACGCCAATACAACGTTTGGACACAGCGACGAGATAAGAATACCCATACAACAACAAGATTTATACACGTTGCCGTGCGAAAGCTTTCTCTACGTCGAAGGAAGATTGGTGGTAAAGAAAAGGAATAACGAGTCTGCGACAACGCTTGTAACTAATTGCGTGGCGTTCATTTTCGATGAAATTCGATACGAGCTCAACGGCGTGGAGATTGATCGCAGCAGAAACGCAAGAATGACCAGTACTCTCAAGAACTATGTATCGATAACGTACGACAAGGCGGAGATGTTGCGGAATGCTGGATGGGACATTTCATCTAGCCGCTCGGAAGGATATTTCAATTTTTGCGTTCCGCTCTACACATTGTTAGGCTTTTGCGAGGATTAAACGCGTGATTGTTAACGCTCGTCACGAATTAATTTTGATACGAGCGCGTAACGACAACAATTGCATTATAGGAAATCCGGCAACTGAGCCGGAAATCGAATTGTTCAAAGTACAATGGCGAATGCCTCACGTTACGTTAAACGAGGTCAATAAACTGTCCATTTTACGAGCCTTGGAAAGCGGGCGATATCTTAGTGTCAGTTTTCGTTCGTGGGATCTGTGCGAGTACCCCCTGCTGCAGAGCACGACCAAGCATTCGTGGGCCGTCAAGACTGCGACTCAGTTAGAGAAACCGCGATACGTTATCTTTGCGCTGCAGAGCGGTCGCAAAAATATCATGACTCAAAATGTTAGCTATTTCAATCACTGTAACTTGACCAATATCAAGCTTTATCTAAACTCTGAGTCATATCCATACGATGACTTAAATCTAGATTTTGAAAAAAATCGATATGCCCTTCTTTATGATATGTATGCGCGTTTTCGTAGAACTTATTACGGATACGATCGCTACGATACGTTTCTCAGTTTGAGTACATTCCTGACGCTTGGACCTTTCGTCATCATCGATTGCTCCCGACAAAACGAGTCCGTCAAGAGCGCCACCGTGGATGTGCGAATAGAATTTGACTGTAAAGAGAACGTGCCTGCAAATACTACCGCCTATTGTCTCATCTTGCACGACCGCGTAATCGAATACTGTCCGTTGTCAAACGTAGTGCGCAAACTCACGTAATTGTAATGTCGGTAAAAAATTCGATATAAGAGAGACAGATGTATCGCGATGTGATACAGTACGGATCGTTCTTTCGTCGCATCATGATCGCGCCAACGTTCGTCGATCTGCAAGGATTCATCGTCGGGATGAAATTTGTCGTAAAGGAGGTAGCGGTGCTGAGAAACGGGGCCGTTCTGGCGCATTACATCTTTACATGCCCCATGCCGTGGAGTCTCCTTACAAAATTCGACAAGTCATGTGCTTCCTGGTTGATTCGCAATCACCATGGATTACGATGGGAAGACGGAAACGTGCCGTACAGCATGGCGAAACGTTTAATTACATCGGCCGTGCTCGGTGAGCAAGAGGACGACGACGACGACGACGAGATGCCGACTCTCGTGTACGTCAAGGGATGCCAGAAACCAGAATGGCTGGTGGATCTGCTTGAGAATAAAGCGAGAAAAAACTTAATCATCGAGACTTTGGAAGCGGATTACAAAGATGTTGAATCTTTAAATAATCTAGATGTTACCAATACTATGCGATGTGGAAAACATGTTAAGAATTGCGCATTGCAAAATGTATTAAAACTATTTAACTGGTGGTCGCGACGCCAGGAGAGATGTAATTTTTTTTAAATAAAAAAATATACATTTTATAATGTTTAATTTCCTTTTCCCTTTCCCATTAGTTGATAGTGTAAAAAATTAAAGAATAAGTAAGTATAAGTGACAAATCTAACTCGAGAGCTTCGCGAGAAGGGGGGGTGGGGTGGAGGATATCAGGTTTAGACGAACATGTCTGAACGTGTTTTGCGGTTGATGTCATGTGGAAAGGGGAGGGGGAATATGCGTCTTAATACAGAAAAACATCCTGCCTTAGCCCCCTCTCCTAATTCCAGAGCTCTGATTGCGCGTTCCAGAAACATTAATTTCCCCCTCCTTCATCATAGTTTTGGAAGTTGCCGCGTATACTCGATTAATTTTATACGATTAGTCTCGTGTCGGCTGCTTGTGCGAACGGTCCGCTTCTCATAACCGAGAGAAAAATGTATTCCGTTGAAGGAAGCAACGGCGGTAACAGTGGCAGTAGACGTATGAATTATTACGTACCGATTCCCGATATTGAAACTCCAACGTGTGAAAACAGTAAGTTTTGTTCAATTTATAGAACTATATATTTTTATATCTTTTTGCAAATTGTATTATTTTGGAAGTAATCTCATTATTTTTTTTTCTATAGCATTCGTTGGAGCGTTGCGCGGTTCGTATACTAGGCAGACGATTTGCATTGACATTCAACAGCTTATAAATATTTGGATATTGGGATCAACGTGGGACCTATGTCCTCTGTGGATATACATATTGGTGATAACCGAGGAAATCAGATGGTGTTGGCTCATACGACGTGGACAGCGCTAATTGAAAGACGTGCGGATATCGAACGACTCCTGCAGTCAGCCGCACCTTCATCAATGTTGATTCGAGATCTGCGTATAGAACTCGTAAAAATACGTGATGCGAATGTTGTAAAATTGACCTCGTGCGACACCAGCTTGTACATGAAACCGTCAACCGTACTCTTCTTGTTCGAACTAGAACATTGCGTCGAGAATGTGTATTTTCAACTATGCCAAAATGTTCGTGGCGTAAGTGAAAAATTTAAACAATTTGTAACCATTTTACGTCAAAATTGTATCACCGATAAATGTGATGCAGCAAGAATCTTGCATGAATTTTATGATAAGAATTCAATTATTGATTGTGAACTGTTGGCGTATGCTGCAGATAATATTGTATACGATGCGACACATGAGAAATAAATTAATGTTTATATAATAAAAAGTTTATTATCTTTTATTTCTCCCAATTATTTATTATAAAGAAAGAAACGTGAAGTGGAATGAGAGCGAGAGAGGACGCGAACGAAGGGACGCGAGCGAGAGAGAACGCGTTCACAAGTGCCGATACTCCGTCGAACTTTTGCTCGCCATTGTAGTGCGAGACATATTTTATTTTAATTTTTTTTCGTCGGAAGGGACAGTCCGTTTCAAACTGTTACCATTTTGCTTCCTCATAGAGAAAGCTTTGTTTTCGTGAATTTCGTATATGAACCTTTGATTGTGTATAAAGTTGGGTTTAGTCAACTAAAAAAGAATTATATATGAAATAGGGGCAGAAGAAACCAACGAAGAGATTGGTTTTTGAGATTTTTCTGCCAATATGTTCAGATCGTTGTAAAACGTTGAAATATCGCCTAAAAAAAATGTCTGTGTGTGTGTATGTGCAGATTTAATGTCCGTGGTTGCTCTAATTCCGCAAATATTGAGATATCGGGCTGTTTTTTTTTTAATCGATAGAGTATCATTTAAAGAAGGTTGGTATTGAATTTGGCGATGATCGGTAAAGGGGTTCTTTTTTAAAAAATTTTTGAATTTTTTTAGAAATGTCCGTGGTTGCTCTAACTTCCGCAAATTTGGAGATATCGATCTATTTCTAATTTTATTATATTTTTCAGTCTTTTCTACCCCTGCGTCAACTCGGGTTCGGACGCGGACAGGTGCGACTGAACATTAACATCGCAGAATTTTACAGTGATAACTTTGAGTTTGAAGACAGTAATAGTGACAGTGACAGCGATATTGCTGCTCCCGAACCCCGGCGTCAGTCACCCGCCATCGGACGCAGGCTGGTGCAATTGCTCGCGCATCGCGCGGCCCTTGGACGCGGGCGGGCTTCTTTTTACGTCGAAGCCCTCGCGCAGGGTCGCGCGTACGTTCCAACGGAGGAGGACGAGAGATTGGCGGACGAGGCGCTTGACGAATTTAATCACCGCGTGGCTGTGACTCAACACGCTCGGGCTGTAGAAATCGCGGGTCCTCCTCCCATCAACCGCCGCCCTGGTGCCCAAAATCCGCGGGAGTCGTTGAGACGAATGGAGGGCCGCGGTCATGGTACCCCCCCTCGTCGAGACTAAGGTAATTTTTCTTTTCTAAATTAATAACGCGCGAGGAAAAAAACGCGAACGAGAAGCGCGCGAGGAAGGGATAACGCGAACGAAAGGACGCGAGCGAGAGAGAGACTACGCGCGCGAGAGAGAGAACGCGAACAAGAAGATGGACTTAATTTTATTACTTTCAGCCCCCTTTTCGAGAGAAAAAGACACCGGCGTCGGCGTCACGCTAGTCGCAGGTCGTAAATTATAGCCGCCAGCCATAGGCGCTCGTTTTTGTAACTCGCGACGGTTAAGTCGTAAAATTTTTTGTCGAGTATCTACGTCGACCATCGCTAGCTGCATGTCATCAGCGCTCGCCGAAACCCTGATCTCCCTTCCCTTCCCTAGGACCCTCTCGCCCACAAGTCCTCCCCCCCCCAACCTTAGGACCCTCTCGCCCACGAGTCCCTCCCCCTCCTCCCCGCATCCCCCTCGGAGAACGGCGGCGCTAGAGTCCCTCCTTCCCGCATACCCCTCGGCCGCGAGTTTCCCCCCCGCCCCGCTCCCCCCTCAGATCCCCGGCCTAGATCTGTCTTCTTATTCCTACTAACAACCAAGTCAGTTTTTTTATCTAATAAGAATGTATATATCCCGTGGGCTCCGTGTCCATAGTTGTAATCATAATAGGAATAGGAATTACGATAACATGGATAATAAAAAGAAAGCGAAGAGAACACGCGACGCAACTTCCGCAGACAACTGGAAAAATAGAATAATGTAACGTCCATGGAAAAGAAAACAACACAAATATTAACGAAAAACCTCATGCCTCAGTTTTTCTTTTTCCATGGGAGGAGGGATGTTGTAATGCGAAAGCCGAGTTAGCCTCATTGCGACACCGAGCTGTCAGCGCACGAATTCAGGCTATTGCCAAAGACACCTGAGGTGGCATTCCGGGCATCACCCGATTGCCGGGCTAATGACCCAAACCCAGATGCAAAAGCGCTGACAGCTGAGTCGGCAACGCGGAAATATCACCGAGCGATAAAAGACCCGCCCTTCGGAGAAGCGCGGGCAGTCTAAGAACCGAGCGCGTACCGCGTGTCAAACGAAACGATAATCTGATTGAAACCCTCAAGTCAGGGTAGTGAAGCAATTGATTCAAGTGTAACTACGAGATATCTGTTTTATTAAACGCCTTTGCAACCACAAACTCGCGAGTGTTGTTCTCCTTCTCCAAATCGGCGGATTCCAAGAACCCGGTGCCGGCCCTGAGCTCCCATTCAAGGTGCGGCACGACACGTATCTCTTTTTCTTACCTCCAAAATAACCAAAAAAATTGGCATCGAAACCCAGGGTGAGTCACCTGAGTTTCCCATTGTTAGATAAATTACTTATCAAAATTTCAAAAATTATTAATTGGTTGAATATAAATAATTTAATTATTGCAGTTAAATGTAGTTTAAAAAAGGTAATTATGAAGGAGAGGGGCTTCCTCACAAATTTGGCTAAAATTTGAATTTAGTGTATTTTGATGCGTAAAACATGAATCTATAAGTTAAAATTGTCGTTCTCAATTAGGAGAAAAGTTATTAAGTATTAAAATTGATAGTTGCATAGTTAAAATGTCATATGTTTGTCATACCGATATGATGTAGACGCACATGATAATGCATAGTGACGTAAAAGTACATGAAATTACAATAATAATACAATATAACGGCAACTTGTCCTATAATAGTTTGGCGCCTTACTTTAATTATGTGCTATTATTTGACTTTGTATTATTATACTTTGTATTTATATAAATTTTTCAATATACTAATTATTTTCTGATTTAAAAAAAGCATAAATTCTATTTCTATTATTTTTTTAACTGTATGGTTAAGCAATATAGTTAATGCTTTTTTGAAAACAGAAAATAATTGGTATATTGAAAAGTCTATATAAATACAAAGTCAAATAATAGCACACAATTAAAGGCGTCAGACTATTTTGAGAGGTTGCTGTTATACTGCACTAATACTGTAATTCCATGTAATTTTATGTCACTATCCATGATCATCGACCAAATTTAGTACTTAATAACGTTTTTCCTAAAATTAAAAGCGACAGTTTTAACTCTCTCTCTCTCTCTCTCTCTCTCTCTCTCTCTCTCTCTATCGCTCTCTCTCTCTCTCTCTCTCTCTCTCTCTCTCTCTCTCTCTCTCTCTCTCTCTCTTTCTCTCTCTCTCTTCTCTCTCTCTCCCCCCCCCTCCTTCCCTCCCTCCCTCCCTAAGCAGGTAAATACAAAATGACATATCTTACCCGAGTATAAAACACATATCTGAGTGACTCAGATTACTTGAGTGTAAATGGAAAGCAACTATTGTAAGTTACTACAGGAAATAACGCTCCCGTAAACATAGTAAACGGTCACGACTATCACTACATATCCCGCTGGTATATTGCCTCTTATGACACCCACATCCTAATCATTATTTTTAGGTTATAACTGACCTACAGCACGATAATAAACAGTGACCGCACTGACTGCACTGAGCGTAGTACGCACACATATATCGATATATTGACTCAATGTATCGACTCAAATGGATTTACTCGCTGGGTCGATAATATAGCCATACTAGCGCCGCCATAGTGTCGTCGAAAATATAAACCGGACAAGATTTTCTCGGGGCGATGACGTTTCTTCTTAAAATTCTAGATTGGACTTTGCACCGTAATATCTCCGCTCGTAAGGCACGTAGCGGAAAAATAAAAACATTTATTTAAAATTGACGCCAAGCTATCGATCAAGCCTACTTGACTTAGAACTTCATCCGTTCACTCGTTATTGAGATCTCAAAATCTCGGGTACTTGCAACTCGTGCGTTCGCGTAAATGAGTCACGGTGCGTCTCGCTCCGCGCGTACTTGGCGCGAGTCACTACACCTTGATATTACACTTTTTAAATTCGGATTATCCGATAGATGGCATCCGATATGATTTGTTTCTCGTATTTAAAATTTGACGAAGTGATATAAGGACGGCATTAAGAGACATGGCATGTGTTCCTCTTACGAAAAAAAAACACCAAGATTTTATGTTCACACCCAACTTTGGGTGTTTACACTCCATTATCGGTGTCAACGCCCTAAATTTTTAGTGTTAACACCGACATTTGAGTATCGACACCCAATTAATGTTGACACCCAAAGTTTCGGTGTCGGACACTCAACTTTGGTGGCTACACCCAAAAGTTGAGTGTTGACACACCGAAACTTGAGTGTCGACACCAAAGTTTCGTGTCGACACCAAAATTTGGGTGTTG
>JASTWK010001600.1:0-29611 GCA_030770225.1 Temnothorax unifasciatus | reverse complement strand
AATACAAGCTTGTGGAACGCTGGAACAGTGCATTGAAAAGTAAGGAAATGTTGAAAAAAATGATGCAATTGTATATTTTCTACTGTTGTTCTAATAAATTATAGAAATAGAGAGCGGATAATTATTAACTCATCCTTGTATCATGTATGAAACTTCTCAGAAAAACTTCTTCACGAAGAAGTAGCGTCTTTGAACTGAAGCAGTTTTTAGCACTATATGCGTGTATATCTTATATGTCTTTATTTCTTTGAAATAATTTACGAAATAAGAAACAAAATAGACACATTAAAATTAAAGGATACAGGAGAAAAACGATTAAAATCCACTTTTTATCGAATTTGATCTGATCATACTATCTTATGGTATTTTCAAAAAATTTTCATAATTCTTATCTGTTGTCTTTTTGGTCAAGAACAGTTATAATCATATGAAATAAGGCTAAAAAATGTACCATGTTGGGGAAAATGATCATAGTTTATGCGGTTGTGGGGCAGAACCATCAGAGTTCAACATATAATGTAAGTAACACTATGATGCATTCCGATATCACTGCTAGTACTTTTTTCAATACTTCCCTAAGATATTGGATGTCTTGAAACTTAAAATTACGTCTTTCTCGAAATTACTCCGGACATTGACATTTTTGCTCTGTACCCTTCAAATTATTAATATAATCTGAAATTTTAATATTAAGAAGAATTATAAGATAGTAAGAATTAAACGAAAAAATTCTTAATATACTTATTTCTATTATATTCAGATTCTTACATATATATATCTTTATTTTCGTATTAAACCAAATGAGCTTAAAACATTTCTCGTATTTTCTTCTTCTTTGCATTTAAATATTTTGAAATATTTCCTTCAAATAAATATCTATTAAATTATATCGTTCGTAGATAGTTTACAACGTTTCCAGTTGAATGTTATTCCGAAAAGATACTTAACGTTTATCGCGACCGGACGTTGTTCATTCGTAACATGGCACGCAAATTAAGATAATTACATATACATATATAGTATAATATATATATATATATATATATATATATATATATTATATATCAGATATACATATAACATACGCGTTTATGAAGTTCACGAATAAGTTTCGTTTGCTGTAAACGTTTTATGGGTCTCTTATTGATTTTCTGACACATAAATACATTTGAAATTCTGATGGTGCCTACACCATCTCTTGATGCAAAAGCGTCAAGAGAAATGCATGTCGGTGACGTATTTATTCAGCGCAACAGTGACACGCAAAATTAATAATATATCTATTATATATATAATCAATAATACGCGTTGTGAAGGAAAGCTCACGAACAAGTTTCGTTTGATGTAGAACGTTTTACGGCGTTCGTATTGATTTTCTGACACACAAATGTATTGAAATTTTGATGGTGTTAGGGCTCAGACACAATGAGAAAATAAGGAATAAGATAAAGGAATAAGGAATAAGGGAATGTCGCATCTCACTTCAGTACATGTACATTAAAGTGAGATGCAACAAGCCTTATTCCTTATTCCTTTATCTTATTCCTTATTTTTCTCATTGTGTCTGAGCCCTTACACTCTCTCTGATCAAGAAAAACGCGCACATGTCGACGAGGTAAAAATTGATTTAAAAAGCTGAAACATTTGTTTAAAATATATTTATTTAAGTTGAATTTGGTTAAAAAACTAAGTAAAACATTAAGAAATGAAAATCGTTGCAAATCTAATAATAGGAAATAATAAATAAAATAAAATAAAAGATAAATAATTAATTAAGAAATTCACAATTTATTTATTTTTTATATATTGTTTTAACATTCTGTTTAAATAGTTAATATTTATTGTTTATATTATATCGTTTAGAAAGATTCTTCAAGACGCGATTAAATTTGGATCGTAAACGAGAAAGCTTTGGAAGCTCGACGTCGTTATGCAATGATGACAATGAGCACTTTTCCGATCGGATAAATTTGCAGAAAAAATACATTTAAATTTAAATTTATACATATTGATCGTATTCGTATAAGTGAAATCGTTCAATGTGCATTCCCTGAATCATACCCAGCCAAGGCAAAATGCATCAGTTTATGAGAAAATAAACGTCTTATATAGCTCCGTTGAATAATCTAAACTTAGACTTTACTCGCGACGTGCGTAAAACGCCTGCCTTTGCAGCGACGATTCAGAGACGCAACACAAAATAAAACTATGATCATTACGATTTCGTTCTATGTATGCGCCTACCATTAAACTTGTACGACGCAATATGACCATTATATATTTTATATAAAGTAATATATTTAATAAATTTATATTATATATATATATAGATATAATATATATATATATATATATATATATATATATATATAAAGTATGATATTAATTATATATTATACTAATATATGTAATAAAATTATATTATTTATTATACATAATTTATTAGACATTATATACAAAATATATAAATATAATATACATAAAAATATACTATGCTATAAACTTTAATATGGCAACTATTGAGCTAATTTTTTATTTCACGATAAATATGTCAGAGATAAACCCAACATTAAACGTTTCAATATACACTTAACTTTCTTTTTACGCGGTTTTTCTAAGTAACGCGGTTTCTGGAAAAATTTTTATCTCTCATTATTTTTATGTTACATCAATTTAGACCGATGGTCTTGGCGATTAATCTGACCGAAACCAATGGTCGTATTGTCATGAAGATTATTATATAGTAAATTGGGTCGATTAAAAAGTCTTAACTGTGTTATGTTAATTAAATTAATTACAATTGCTGGCGAAGTAAATGTTATTACTTGCTCGTTTTATCTCTCATGTACATATACATCAGATCTTAATTTTAATTTCTAATAACAAATTAATTAATGAAACAGATATGTAAAGACTCGGTATATAAAAAATTCGAACTAAATTCTCTCTCTCTCTCTCTGGCAATAAGAGCCAAGCGTGGTGGTTTACCGCTCAAATTTATTATGTAGGTGATTCGCAAATACAGTCAACTGTGGTCAAATTACGTACGTTTCGACCCTTTTTGGGGTCATCTTCAGCGCATTATCCTAACATTCTATCTAACTAATTAATGAGATGAGACTATCCTAATTAATAAAAAATTTTCAATCGCACACATGTTCCATTCTATCATGTTGAAAAAACGAGTAATACCGTAGACAGATTATATAGGCGAATAAGTCATAATGTGATAATAAAATAAAGTTTTGTTTGGTTAATACATATATATATATACATATATATATATTTTATCTTTTCATTTAAAGTTTCCATATGTTGTCAGCAGACCCTGAAGAAGTAAAACATAACCCATTTTCGCAATACATACTACGTACAAAAGGTTTTTCGTCACATGGTTGGCCCATATACAAGCACTTTTTACATAAGTAGATGCATACCGAGTGAAAGAACCATGTAAAAAGAAAACTTTTTCAAATAGCACCATTCTTTTATGCGCAGTTTTTCCCAAATAACACGATTTCTTATTATACGTGATACACATATGTATATCGCGTAAAAAGGAAGTTGGGAGTAATACATAGGTGTAATATCATATTCTAATTAATTAATTGGGTGATTTTTCATTACAGGGTATGGACATATCTCACCAACTACGGACACAGGAAAAGCCATCACGATTGTGTACGCCATTTTCGGCATCCCGATGTTTCTTATAATTTTAGCCGACTTCGGTAAATTATTTACACGCGGTATAAAGTTCCTGTGGGCATTCGTGAGAAGGTTGTATTACACTGGTAGTTGCCGTAAAGTCCGTCGCACTGCGCCCGTTCAGGTAAGATATATATTCCATGCGCTTTAAAAAAAATTATCGCTTAAAGAAGAAATTAGGCCAACTTCCAAATTTCTAGAATCTTTCACATTATCTTCAATTTATGATATTGCATATTTTCAGTATATCTGTTGCATTCCATTTTATTGCATTACTTCTTATTTTTATCCATCTGGATCCATCCATCCAGTTATTAATAATTTTATCTCGCCCATTGTGGAAATCGCAGGAAGTTTATGAAGGGCATGCAACTCGTATACGATCTCGCGAAGTTTCGGCGGCCCTCGCAGATGAATCCGGAGGAGATCGAGGAGATACAGAGGCAGCAGACCCAGCAGCCACAGACGGTCCTGAACGTGGACGCCAACGCGCCGGACACGCCGGGTACGCCGGCATTATCGGCCTTCGCCGTCGATGACGAATTCAATCTACCGATTTCGGTGGCGATCTTCATTCTCCTGGCTTATATCTTCATAGGGGCCACCCTATACTCCATGTGGGAACCTTGGAACTTCTTCGAGAGCTTCTACTTCGTCTTCATCTCTATGAGTACTATCGGCTTCGGCGATTACGTGCCAAAGGTGATTAGCCTCAGATCGAATGTCATTCAGTCGAACCAAATAATTAATAATTAATAATAACGCTCTTCATAAATTCGTAGATAAAATTTATATTGTTATTTCTTCATCGACTACGATAGACATGAATAATGGTCGATGTAAGTCGAGTGGTAAATCGTACGACGTTGAGATATTGGTTAATGAGAGTTACTTGAGTGGAATTAGCAGAAGACTAATTAGCGTATTCATCCTAAGTGGCATTCTCAATTATTTATCATTCGCCATGACTGCTATATGTTTACGTAATTCGCGAATTCCGTTTGATTTTCCCTTAGCGCCTCTTTGAATTCGCCTCTCGAATTTTATTTGCAAGTCCTCACGACAGTTTCCATCTTTGCAAATGATTAATTTACTCTCGTGTTTCTTTTTTTCACGGTGGCGTTCAGATGGTAAGCCTTTTGACGTGTAAGGCCTCTCTCTCAACGAGAAGCTGTATATCACCGTATACATGTATTCGTTTCGTTGTTTCGCACAAGCTTATTTCCTTTCGTTTCGTTAATTAGTGAAGTAAAGTCTTAGTTAATGAAAGTTATATAATACTGCGAGATCCACGATTCGCAGAACTTAACGGATTAATTGATTGATTGATTTAGCATCCCGTATACATGATGTGTTCGATAGTATACCTGGTGTTCGGCCTGGCGCTCACATCCATGTGCATCAATGTCGTGCAGGTGAGCGACAGCAATTCTATTTTAATACATTTATTGCCATATCATTCATATTTAAGTGATGCGTAAGTTTCAGCAAAGATCTCCGTCATCCATTTGTGGGTGACAGTTTTATTTATTCCATTAAGAATGATTATTAAATATTTAAGACAGAAAAAGAACAATATAAATTATATAAAAACATTTAAAAAACAATAAAGTATTAAAATAATTTATTAAATTTGTTACATTAAAAAGAGAATTATCAATTTTTTAATTTTTCTGTTATTTTTTTAAATTTTCTTTTATTTTTACATATGTTTTAATCACAAAAAGATCTATTATTTGTGAATGACAGTTTTACTTATTCTATCTAAAATTTTATTATTAAATATATAATAAATAATAATATACCTACATATATTTCTTTATTTAATTAATTTTTTTGCATAATTTGTTTTGCAATCTAACTTCGTATATTTTAAAAACAATCGCACACGTCTCTTTGCGTCTCCCAGAGCTTAATGACGAAATCAGCTTGGTACTCAAAGTGTTAAAGAAATTATAACAAATCAAATCAAGACTAATCAAGACTAATCATTATATCAAATCAAATCAAGACAAGACACAGATATCCATGTGATAACATAATTATATTCCTTATAATAGCTTTCAATTGGAACTAGTTTAAAATCAGATTAGTCCAGTTAGAAACTAATTAATTAGACTAGTCAGACATCTGCACTTGCAGACTCGTTAGACTCGTATCGATCTGATCCGATTGATTTCATTTTTGATTTCATTCTTGAGCTTTCTATAAATCTCTAATTATATATTTGATTCATTTTTTCCCTTTTTTTAAAAGAATGTTTTTTATTTTAGCTAATTACTTACAGAAAATGGATGAAGTATGGAATGCACTACAATCTTTCTTAAAATATTATTAATTTTATAATTATTGTGGTAGTCACCTAAAACAATATAATTATATCTTTCGCATAACTTCAAAATTCTTAATTATGATACAGTTATAATTAAAATGCTTATTTATCCATAAAGATTTCATCATTTTGATATTTCTTCTCATCCTCATTTCTGGATAAGAGAATTTTCATGTTAGCACATACATTTCAGTAATAATATCCAAGAGATGCCAAACAGAATATTTCTAATTAGCAACAAGAATCTCGACAGAGTATCCTCGTACTCTAACACAATATTTCTTATACACACCGTCTTTACATATTCGTCTATTTACAAGAAATAATGAATGTACTGATTCAATGGCCGAGGATTAAAGTAGTGATGTGAAAATACGTGGGAGAACAATACTCATTAAATCTGATCGAATTAATTAGCTTAATCGTGTGTCCGCCAGGTGATGCTATCGGATTCATTCAAGCAGGCGAGCCAGAAGATCGGAGCCACGATCGGCTTCGAGGTCGCCGAGGACGACAACTCGATAAAACCGGCGCCGCCGCCGCCGGTCGAGGTCGCGGACGTCCACGTGAGCGCGAAGGAGTCTGAGAGCGGCGAAAAGATCGCACCCACAGCCAAACAGGAAGACGTCGACCTGTAGATGCATTTCTTTCAGGAAAAATTCTTACACGTCTCGATCGAGCGCTCGTTCGAGATCGTTTCTTGAAAACGCGAAATGTGTGTCTCTCTCTCTCTCTCTCTTTATCCGGCCTTAAGAGAATAATCGTCCGAATTGGCTTACGTAACGCAATGGTAATATGCGGTAATCACACGGCACGCACGCAATCAAGCTTCGAGGGACAATCGCTGTCAGGATCGTCTTTATATCTGAGACCTGTGGAGAAGTGCGACGAAGACATTTGATTGTTATTTATCTTCTTTGATGCTTTTCAGGATTGAGTTTGTGCGTTGTGAGTTTTGATCAGGTCCAATTAATCTGTCTCGCGGGACTCAATACTTTTATTAAGTTAAATTCTGGATATCTAAATTCCTTCTCCGTCAATGCAAAGACGGTCCTGATCGTCTCGGCGGCGCCAACAATGAAATCTTCAGAGCATTATACGCTACACGTCCGTCTATCGTTGAAATCACATCTAATAAACGCGGGTACATATATTTATTTTATACTCTCGAGTGTACATATATTTATGAGACGCGCGAAGATGCGGATTAGTGATTTTATGGAAACTGGAGATCTAATCGCGTCTGCCATCGTGTTTGATGAATGCCCGAAGAAATGGAGTTTTAGATGAGGCGATCGAGTTTTGCGTGTAAAACGATTGTGCATAGTTCAACGAAAAGGTTGAAACGAATTTATGCGAAACAATACGCACAATTATATTCAAATGGCATCTTGTCAGGTGAGAGTCCCGCAGATTGGGTTTGTGAATAATTTTAAGAGGAAGGTTTTGATGAAAAGTCACGCCAATAGTACAGGTGAAATAGTATTCTGTTTCATAATTTTATTTTGCAATTTTGGGCGTGAATTTAGAAATACGAGAAAAAACACTGTTATATTAAGGATATTTATGGAATTTTATGATTACGACATATCGTACAATTGTACGAATATAAAATAAAAGATACATGCCTACAGAAGATACCTATATATTTTCCTATTTTTTATGATCGCACACGTTATTCCATGAAGCGAATTAGCGAATTAGCAATTCTCCCAATCTGCGGTAAATTAAATGCCTGTTACAGCGATATCTCCAATGATAGTCTGTAATTATATAAATACGATGGATTGCAAAGACCTATTTTTGTCAAAATACTACATCGAACCAAAAAGGAAATATTGCTACTCTGCAGTTGCTCTTGCCAAATGCTCGCGGGTAACAATACATCTCGCGATTTATTTTTCGTAGTCTAGTGTCTATTGACAATAAGTATAAGAAGAAATTGGTATTTTGTATATTCTATCATCGCGTGATTTTGTAATTACTCCATCTGAGTTGACTTTTATCGCGCGATAAAGCGAAGTTCGCAAGAACGATTCACTTCAATGACCTATTCTCGGTCTGCGAGTTTTAATTAATCGTTTATCTGCGATAAATTATTCTATGATTTCGATAATTCTCCCGTTGGGATTATGAGAGGAAGTTACGATAATGTATCATCATCGTATAAAAAGCATGTTTAATTTATGCAATTTAATCTAATCCCTTCAGTATGACATTTCATCTACGTTTGGCGAATAAATAAATAAATTTGAAAAACTCATGTTAAAAAAATAAATGGAAAATTGCATGTGCATAAAATCATAATAATTAATAAGTAATATTCACACTAAAATTAATATATTCAAAGAAATTTAAAATTCTTTAAATTCCGAATTTTGAAGATTAAAGATTCAAAATTGTCCAGAATAACTAAAAATTTTTAAAAATTTCTTTTTCCGTAAATGCGAATGCGTCGTTGTAGATTGTAATTGTAATAGTGAAGGGATTAAGATCCGAAGGGAGAATTTCGATTTTTGTGATGGAAACACTCGTGCCTTTTCAAAGATGAGATTATTTGTTGAATTTTTACAGTAATTATATGGCAAAGATTCCTGTGCGTAATATAGTTTAATCTACAATCAACACACATATATATATGCGCACGCGCGCACATATACATACACACTCACGCGCCACATACACACATCGCTATTCGGCAAAAATATTATTTTTTTTCTACGTTGAAAAAAAGAGCGAACGGTCTGATGAATGTACAGTGTTTTCGTCATTTTATCACTCGTTGACAATTAAATCCATGTAAATTATGAAATTGTAAATGTATAAATTTAAGTCACTGTAACAAGATATACAATTAATACTATTGTAATTATTATTTATCGAATTTACCTACAAATAAACGTAAGACAGTACACTCAGATTGACATTCGCATTTATTCCTTATTATAAGCATCAATATAATTTTAATTTTATGATTTTTTATAATACTTTTTTCTTCTTTTAGTAAAGTTTATTTTTTAATAATAATAATATTTTAGGCGGCAGTGTGGTCTAGTGGTAGAGCGCTAGACTCGTAATCTGAGGAACCATCAGGTTTGAGTCCACTAGAGCCATGTAAAGCCGTTAGTTACTTAAGCCGTTGGTCCAAAGGGTTAAGTGAGAGGAGAAGGGTAGTATTGGATGAGAATTGAATAAAGGGTTGGGAACGTACAAAACGCCTTGCAACCCTGAAGGGAGTCAATAATAATATTTTTTAAAAATAATTTCTCTCTAAATATAATAGTTTTATCACTTTTATATGTTTCTTTTTTTATTTTTAATCAATTTTTTTTCTATTGAAGATAATGCCTTTTTAAAATATTTAATTTCTTAATAAAATAAATATAGTAGATTTACAATGTTTATGCAGTTTTTTCTTCTTATTTTTAATCAATTTCTTCCTCTCAAAATAATGCTTCATATTTTTTTAAAATAAATAATATTATTTTAAACATAATAATTTTATAATCTTTTGTGATATTTCTTACTTCTCATTTTTTAATCAAGCTTTCTCTTCCAAAAAAGTATTGTTTCGTGTTTTTATAAAATATAATTCATTTTTTTCTAAATATAATAATTTTATGATCCACTATAGAACTATAGACATCACAGACGCACGCTTTGCACGCGTTATTTAGCTTTAACATTATACTATTATTATTACATTATTAACCCCTTGATACATAAAACTGTCAAAATATGCGATGACGAAAATGCTCACGAAATAAGCGGAGTGAAAGAATCAATCAGCATCGCGCGCGAAAAAGCAGCAACAATTCAATATCTTACATGCCTTCTTTAAAAGCGGATATAGTATTTTTTTTTATTTTTAAATCACAAACTTTTTTCTCTACCGGCAATGCTTCGTTCTTTTTTTAAAATTGTCAATTTCTCTTCAAAGATATTAAATTTATTGATTTTTGTGTTTCTTTTCTTCTTGGTTTTATAATCAAACATTTTTTCCCAATATATTTTGTATCTTTTTACAATAATTAATTATTCTCTAAACATAATAATTTCTCTTTAAACAAATGATTCTTTCGATTGTTCAACGACTCGAGAAATTGGTCGATATGAACTCTCAGTATTCTCACATACCTTTCTATTGTAAGGCTTTCTGTTGGCAATCCTACATCCAGGCGAAGTGTTGCTGTTGTATGTACATACTCTTCCAAGTTCCACTTCCAGTGGGGAACGAAGATGGCCGAAGGATGACAATATGCAGCTGTCAACTGGTGCAAACGAGTAACATTTCAAAGAAATTGGAGGGAAAATGTCTCACGTACAGTATGTAGACGAGTTGGTAAAGGAGTACTTGCTCTTCAGAGGTTTTAGTCAGACCCTGAAGGCTTTCGATAATGATCTGAAAGCGGAAAAGGAAAAAGGATTTAGGGTAAGCATGATTATAGCAAAATAACAACAAAATATCCAACCAAATAAGAGTATGGCCTTATCAAAAGGTCAAGATTCAGGATAATCGCGCGATAAATCCTATTTTCCGATTGTTCTTATCAATCGTGCCTGCTTTATTCTGCTGTTATGTGTATATTTATTTACGTTCATTATATATGTAAAGTGTTACATATGAACAGTAATATTTGTACATGAGCTATAGATATTATTGGTAAAAAATTGTATATTGCTAGCTTAATAGTACTTGACTATGTTTGATTGAACAGGTAGATAAAATAATTGATCAATTAATGCAATACATATATAATTATGATTTGACGTCGTTGAGAGAATTATGGGGACACTTGGATACTAGAATGTTTTGCCGACTGGAAAGCCATTTTACGCCCGCGATTAGAAAGTTGGAGAACGCCGTGCTAAAAATGTACTTGGTGAACGCAGCCGTAAACGGCAAGCAAGATAGGATACAAGAATTTTTCACGAAAATGGCACCAGAGCTACAGGGTCACTCGGAATGGAAGGAATGGTTCGGTATGTCCTTTGTTCATTATAAATTTACAATTTATTTACACTGCGGATTTAGGGGATTATAATTTGTACGCTTTGTGACATTGCAGCTCTTGCCTTTATCAAAAATCCCGAAGACAATCCGGCTTACTCGGTCCATTTTAGCAAGCAATGGCACGATACCATGTTGGTATCTTTACATAATTTCCTAGCAACTATCTTTCAAGTAAGTGAAAAAGCATTTTCATCGCATTGCAAAGCTCAAATTAATTTTCCCAGACAAATGATAAGGTTAAATAATAGAGCTACAAGATAAAAGAAGAGCATTATCTCACAATCAGTTAAATATGCCTATAAAAAATTAGTATTTTTCAACGCACTACTTTCTAACCTAACGCATCATTTTGTAACAAAATAAGATAAAAGACATGCGATTATATGGTACGAAATGTGATATTGAGTGATGAGAAATTTAATATGTTGTTATCTTAGTGTATGCCACAGCCGACGTTACTCACAATTGACGAAGACACGAATAAATTAAAGCGATTGCAAGAGGAAAATGAAACGCTGAGGCAACGGTTGAGTGAGTCTGTTAAAATAGAAAGCATATCGGATGTGAATCCGGGCCCGGCACCCCAACATCCCCCCATCATGGATGATTTTTACATTATTGCTCAGTAAGTTCACGCTCGCTATATTTCATAAAAGAAGGTCCTATAATTAATATAATTATAATTATTTATACTTATAAATAATAGAGAGTCGCCGTTACTGGAAAATCCAAAGACATTGAGGAATCTCATAAGAAATATTGGCGGTGGGTCCAGTCCAATCCTAAGCAGGAAGTCTGCAACAAATATAAAAAAAAATACGGAATCTGAAATGGTTTCGACGAAACGGACAAACACGAAAGGACGGGTGAATTCGATCAGTAAGTCCGAGGCAGTCGCCAAGAGGAGCATCAGCTGTGATTCAAGATTAAATAGTTCTAGGAAAAGAGACTCTTCTATGGACACTGCTATTGAAAGAAAAACTAAGGAAAAAATAGATTCCAGTTATATTCTTTTAAGTCAGGTTAAAGAACCTTACTAATCTCAGAAAATTTCTATTATTAATTACATCAATCGCTTTTGTACAATGCGTAACGTTTACAGGAGGAGTATACAGAGCACAAAACCTCCATAATTCAATGCAAAAGTAATGCGAGCGGATCGTACGTCGCGACGGGCGACGCCGATGGTGTCATCAAAGTATGGACGCCGATTCCTTCACCAAAGTAAGAAAAGTGTATAACTTTCCCTATCAATGTAGCATCGATAATATGTAATTTTTATTACAATTTTATCTGTATTTGTTTCAGGACTGTTACTACGTTCACTTCCGTCACAGCAAATTCTAACAAAGCTATCACCTCGTTGGACTGGATATCGAAAAACGAACGTTATTTCCTACACGGTGACAACAATGGTTTAATTCAATTGCACGATACGCGAGATTGCAAAACGCTCTGGGATATCCAGCATGAAAATTCGCGAATCGTCACTTTGATCTGCAATCCGACGGAATCGACATTCGTCTGTTCTGTATCGGATGGCAACGAGGGCAAATTGTTGCTGTACGATATAAAAACGAGAAAGCTTGAGAGAACGTTGCCGCTGGAGCAGAACGTCACTGCTTTATGTTCCGCTTTCAATCATAACGGCCAATTACTTATCACGGGATTGTCCAATGGCAATATACTGATACATGATCTGAGGCGAAACGAGATAATAGACAATCTCAACTGCCACTCTAGCCCAATAATCGACATAGAATTAATTAACGATTATACGAACATATGCGCGCAAAGCGAGGACGGTAAGCTATGCCAAAGGAGCTTGAATCACTTTGGAAAGATCTTGTGGGAGACCAAAATTAAAATCGAGAAGAACCCCGTTCATGGGAAATTATTTACTTTCGATCAGAGCGGCAATTATATGTTACTCTGCACACAAACTGGAGGAAATATATACAAGGTACACTTATGTACAAGATATTTTATACAAATATATATACTCAATATCGATTAGGTAGATGTATAATAACATAATGTTTAAAAACTTATTCTGACACACGCGAGATTTTTCTGTTTCAGATGCCACCAGGTGCACAAGGAAAGATTTTAGAGCTAGGCGGACACAAAGGTACTCTATGTTGCGACTGGTCGACTGCCAATCAATCCGGAACTTGTATAACCGGGGGTGCAGAAGGAAAAGCACGAGTATCAACACTACTCTCACCATGATATAGAAACAAAATTAGCATCTGTATAAATTCGTAAGACAAATAGACAATTACTGATGATATTAGTTAAAGATCTTGTGGATATTATTTTATTCACTGTATTAAACTATGTAAGTGACTGTAGAATAAGTACATCAAGTTAGGTTTTAAGACATTACACTCCATCGCCAAAGCGTTGATAATTCGTGTAAAAGAAAAAAGATTCAAATATTTTATGAAAAGTATAATATATCACTCTAGCAGTAATTAAAAGCAGTAATATAACTGTATTTTATCTTTTGGAAAACAATCAGGGACTATTAAATGTAAAATGTACAGAGAATATTGTAATTATTTTAAGGAGGATCATAAATATCTCTACAATTATTATTACATAGTAATTTTACTCGGTTTTATAATAAAAAATCGTTTAAAAAAAGAACGTGGTTTCGTGTGTAAAGTTATGATTTAGGAAAATGAAACACATGTACAAGAAATCAAGAAAATGTCAATAAATACGAGTCAATTTTAGTGTTGCACATGTTTTATGTATCACTTCCTGGCAAATAAATAATTTCTCTTTGCAAATAAATAATTTCGACTAATAAATCATAGGGTGGATTTACTCTATTTTGTTTTTTCTTTTAAAGTGATTTATGTTACATTAAGCTTTTTACCTTCTTCAGATCTTTACATCTAACATGAAAGAAGTTTCAAGTGCGGTTTTCTCATAGACCATCTATTAAATGGACCTGTCATATCTAGCTGTGGAGACCAGTACCGCCTAAGGGCTTCAGTTATCTCCGAAGGAGTTAATGGTTTCATTACGAAATTCTATAAAGAAGAGAACAGACAATATATATGTTGCTTTGTTATTTTGATGTTTTAACAACTATAATATGTACCTTACTATGATAGCGTGGTTTAAATGTAAGTGGATTAACATAATTGAGTCGTTGCCGATCTATAGCATCACCATGCATTATTTTACCTTGATCTTGCCGTACTAAAAAGGTGAGATCAACAATTTGAGCAACCGTTTCATATGCAAGATAAGATAAGATTGTCTGTGCTTGTTTTGATAAGGTAACATCACCTATAATTAAATATGATAATTAAAATGATAATTAAAATGTAGGCTACACATATAATTTTAATACTAATTGAGATAGTACCATCCAAGCAAATCCAGTCACAAAATTTATTACGACTTTTGTTCGCAAAGGAGACACGACGTGCCTTGCTGAATTTTATGTAATGCATTTCATCCATGGACCTCGACGCGATGTCCGCACGAATGCATCTACGTCGTTTAATATCGTCCACGAAGGATGAATTTTCTAGAAGTTCACCCGTGTTGTCAATCTGTTCTAGAAAACTCTGAAATGGCACTTTTTTCTTGGTACCATCCATTTGTTCAGAATCCACGGCAGTTTGTGGGTTGTCATTCGCCATAAGTTTTTGAACCGAGCATCCCAATTCTTTGATTTCTGAAAGAAAAAGTTATACCCTGTAAAAAACAATAGCATGACATAATTAAAAATTTTTGCTGCATATTTACCAAAATATTTCACGATGCGCTGAAACTTGACTTTGTCTTTACGTAAAAGAAAGAGAAGGTCCTCTCCATTGATGACATTGCTCTTCTTCGAACTGGCTCGTCTATCCGCGATTTCACAGGCTCTTCTGACAATTGCTTTCATTTGTTGCAGCACGACATCCTCTATGATCTTTACAGATTCCAACAATGGTTCGCTACAGTCACCAAATCCATGCATCATCTGCCGAATTTCTGCACAAACCATTCAAACTGTGTTTATCATTTATTTTATATAAAACATGATTAATTTTGCTCAATAGCTGTATTCAATACACAATTATTGTGTTAATATTAATGCAATTTGCAATTATGTTAATAATAATGTAATAATTAGGTAAAATCAATCAACAAATATGTCGTTTATTGGAAATTATTTCACTATTGTTTATTGTGATTGAATTTTAGGATTAATAATTATGGAATACCGAAAATGCGCTTTTTTATCCATATATTTCTATTTTCTATTGTGTGTACACACATAGATAGAATATCTAACCTCGTAAATTATAACGAGCGCTTACCCTGAGTGTAATTCAGTGATTCAGTGTCTGATGGCTTAGAAAATGACGCTTCGGCCATTTTTGCTTATTTGTGTCACTATTTTATCAAATGACAACAGATAATTTGTAAATTGTAAAATATTTGAACGGGAATATACATCCATGGGCACGATAAATATTTACAAAACGCTGACACTGCTGCCACTCAGAGTTGCGTTCGAGCGTTCAAAAACTTTACTTGGGTGCACATGGGTGCACATCGCATTGTTCTACCTTTGTTAAGCCCCTTGCACAATAGGCAATAGAAATAGCGATAGCGACAGCGACAAGGTTGCCGACAAAGCTTTTCCTTTGTCGGCAACCTTGTCGCTGTCGCTATCGCTATCGCTATTGCCTATTCTGCAAGGGGCTTTACTTACTAAAAATTGAACAAGGACAAAACAATGCTGGTGTGCACCCGAGGGAAGTTTTCGAAAGCAATCCAGCCATTCACTGCCTTGAGCTGCTTGAGCGCAATGGTTTCTTTCTAGCAATAGAAATAGGAAGTGGAAAAGAGGATATTTATTAAAAAATATGTATGTGAATCAAATATTAAATAAAAAATATAAAAAGAATTTAATTAAAATATAAATGTTTGGAAACTTCTTTACTCTGTTCCAAATTGTTCAATCTTCATCTTTAATGTCAATATATAATGATCAATATATGAGAATTATGTTCACTTGTATAAACTTTTTACAAATTGTATAACGATCTAAAATATACTATGCAGTTGAAAGACTGATTACTTGTAGGCTTATTACTCAGTCTGTTCCGCCACGATATGTTCTGGCACAACTTTAGCAACTTTACGGAATTCTTTGCTCAAAGATTTCGGGCATTGCATCTGTGTCCAGCTGATCGGCACCATGGCAACACCTGTAAGATAAGCCATTAAAATTAAATAGCAAAGAGGATAGAATACACAGAGCCATTACCTTCATCGCTGTGAGCTATAACTACTCCTAGTTCATTTTCCGCGGTGCTCAATTGATAAGTGTGTATTTCTGTCATTGGCATCTATCGAAACGTATAGGAAAGATTACAAGCATAAACGTCGATGTTTAGATGTACCGTTTCGCAGAATGAGGCTAAAGGATACAACTCTTGCGAGAATGATGTCTCCAGGTCGATAGCACTTGTACATCTCTATTTTGTCTTTGTCAATTGCTCGAACATCCTCCTTCCTCAGTATTCCTCTGTAAGGTCTCGTCAGTACTATGTCACCCACGCACTTGATGCTACATTTACAAAATCTTTGATTGACTACGGTGACCATGGCCGTCACGATGTCTCCTGGCGCAGGAACGATGCTTTGCTCCGTTATACCACGTACCTCAATCGTACGAGTCTGTAACGATGTATGTTTAGAGATATTTGTTCCAGTACGTTAAATACAGAAACGTAAAGACTTACTTTGTCGTTTGTTACTAATTTTACGATGCCAGCGAGCTTCGAATAGATGTAACCCTGCTGCTCGTATGTCCCAGATCCGGCTACGTTGCTTTTATCAGCTACACATAACCTTTGGCCTTGAAGAAATATTGAGAAATTAGTCTAATACTTGCAAAGTTATTGAATCGACGTCGCTAATAATAAATAAATAAATAATTACCGGGCACACAGACGATAAGTTCCTCCTGTTCGGTCATTATTTTTATGTTACGTGATATATGCTGGTTTTATATTTATATTTATCTATGAAAAACATCAATCTATTGTAGACAATTGCCGTATCAGTAACGTGCAAAAATCTAGAAATCCGAGAGACATAGATACGAATAGAAATCTGGTATTCGTTTACGTAATATTGAATTTATTTTGGATAAGAAGGATCCGTTTGATAATTTACATGAGGTTATGTTAATCCCACGTTCGTTCAGGACGTTCAGATCACTTCAGGTGGCATTACTGCTACAAAGTGAATGAAGATAGTTGCAGAGAGAACCGCAATAAAGTTAGCTGGACAACTTTGACTTAAAATATATTTTTTTTACAAATCGTTTGTTAGTCGCTTATACCTTAGGTGATTATCAGACTAATTTAAACATTTGTTATGCCCGTTCTAGACTGGAGGACGATCTTACTCTCGGCTCTAGTGTAGACGGGTAAAAATCTATAGTTTATGTATAGTTTATGTCATGTACACTATAGAAAGGAGGATGAGCCGAGAGTAGGATCATCCTCCAGTCTAGAGAACGGGCATTTAGTGTATATATAGTCGATAAATATTATAGAATTCTTTACAGTTTTTCGTTTCAAAACGGGTTCAATCGATGCGGAATTGTTTGTTGGATCACGGTTTCGCATAAAAAAGGCGAAAAACTGTATAATCGTTCAGCTACGAAAGTTTAATATATTTGCTGCGGTATATACACCATTCATGGCAAGTTGGATATATATACATATAAATCATCCCATATTTCTTTCGCGATTATTATTTTCTAAAAGTGATTCTCTCACACGCGAATTGGAGATTCATTTTAACGTAAATATCAACGCACAATACGCGATTATATTGTGTGAGTTTGGTAACCGGTAATTTATCTTTTGTGCGTGCGAATCAGAATTTATCGAGCGATCGTCTCCACGCCACGTACTTTCTCGGCGAAGTGCATCTGAGCAGATGGAGATGCAAAGGACAGTGGACGCAGACAACGGGCGGTATGTACACCTTGTTTTTTAACACTATAATACTATCGAAAATTAATTAATCTATACCCATTTCTATCGAAGTAAAGGATCAAAATGAAAAAAAAAGAAAAAGAGAAAACAAATTTATAAAATTAATTACCTATATATTTCAATAAAAGTTAGAGAAAATTTCAAAAATTGTGATGTTTTAAAAAATAAATAATAATTATTTTAAAAAATGTCAAATATTAGGTAAATTGAATTATTTTGACTCCTTTGTTCTATTATATAGCTAATTGTAGTAGCTATATTGTAATCCAAATTAATTTAATTGCTGATTAATTCAATCGGTATAATTATAGCGAATTTTTAATTATTTAATTCGCTTTTTCTAAACTAGTTTTCCTTCCCATTTGTCGAACAACAACAAATTAGTAATCCTAATTCTTGTTAACAAAATACTAAAAGTTTCTTAATTGACAAGTTAATTACCTATTAAGTTAATCAGAGAATTTGGTCGAAGTCATGCTATAATAACAAAGAAAGAGAAAAAGTAAGAAAAAGAAAAAGAGAGATAAGCGAATAGATAAGCGGAAGTTGCTATTTTCCGATTTTGCAGCTTCTAATACATCAATAAGGTATCGTTACAAAAAGGCTGTACCTATAAATTATATAACATAAATTTTAATCGAGTCATGCGCAATTGCTATTACTTGATAAAACTCTTCACTTCAAAGTTCAGATTAATGGGGATTGCTTAGATTAAAAACAAATAAGATATTTATAAATATGTTACTTTGGCTTGAGAAAAAAATTCTCTGTGTGCTAACGCCATCTCGATAAGTGTTGTTGCCAGAGGGAAGCTGGAGAACAAGCAGATCGATGAAATTGCAGTGTATCGGGATATTTGTAAATCGTGGAATCAATAACGAATCATAATTTCAAAGAGAATTGTGTCATGCTATTACATATTTTATATTTATTCCGTTAACTTTATTTATAATTTTATATGCTGTTATTTTATGTATAGATATTTTAATGTTTATTTTTAATGTATACTATTTTATATATGTATATTCGGCTACTTCCAATATTTTTTGTGTGTATTAAATGGCACATAAAATCCTAAATAGATATTATAGAATTTTATCGTGAAATTTGACGCGAATTGTAGATCGTTTAAAACGAGCTTAAACGAATACTTTAAACTCGGTCTCTCGTAACGAGAAACATTCAGAGATTTCCGTATCGACTTTTCGCCGTTGCGTACAATATCGGGAACCGTTCTCAGTTTTATCGACGGCTCTACGAGTTAATCACCGATAAATGATTAATGTGCGTTCCTCAGGAAATTAAAGCCCCTCGTCGTAAAATTATGCGCGGGAACATATATCGGTATGGTTTAATAATAAATTTCAACTTAATCACGCAAGCAGGAAGAAGATACAGAGAGGAGAGAGATAGAGAGCGAGAGAGAGAGAGAGAGAGAGAGAGAGAGGGGGGGGAGGGGGAGAGGGGGGAGAGGAGAGAGAACTGAAAGTTGATGCATCTTGCGAGCCTCGTTTCGTTACGTTGCGAAAGAGACGGGTCGTTAATATCTGAGAAATCCGGTCTTTAGACGAACGAGTTACATACCGAGTGTCCGGATGTTCTTTTCGGCGCATATTATTCTTATGTAATTTGAGACAGATATTTTTTAAATAAAAAATATGAAGACACAGCTTTTAAACAATTAGCAATGAAAAATAAAATGCTTCTTACAGATTAAGTTTCGAAACGCCAGATATAAAAGAGATTAATATTTGCTAATTAATTTCTAGTTTTAGTCTTTGTGTAAGCGCAATTTCACGCTTCGTTACAAAAATACCTGAAATTGAAAAAAAAACGTCCTCGATCTTTCATTAAAGAGAAATCAACTCTAAATTGGCCAATAATCTGCCATTTAAGGAACATTCGATGGTTTGGAACACTTTGTATGCACGACGGCTGTTTGGCAATAATGTTATCGGTATTATTAATCGAAAGAGAGCGGTTCGCGGTTAACAGATTATTTTCGGACATAAATTAATGCCGCTCGGCCACGACGTCCCGCTGAAATTACCCGCGATGATTAATACAGTCATTTTGTTTGTGATATTTATCAAGTTAGCGCGACAAATTGTTCAAAACGTGTCGTTTATATCGATAACTCGCTGCTGTCTAGGTCAAATCTTGGCGCCATTAAAATTTATAATAAATATCAAGATAACTTCTTTTCGCGTCAAAAAACGAAAGGTTAATTCTCTACATCGCAAAAATTTATGAAGATTCTCTGTAATTCCCCCCCCCCCTCTCTCTCTCTCTCTCTCTCTCTTTCTCTTTCTGCCTTTCGACGTTCAACAACGAAGCGATGGTCTCGCCGTGATGTCTCGCTTTACGAAATTGTCGTAAATATTGAACGCGCGGATTTCGCATAACGAATCCGGCGGCGATTTTGATGATTGATGAAGTATCGCCGAAGAATGCCCTAATCGGCGATCGGCTTCTACTAGGCCTCATTATGAGCGGCCCCGGAGTCAGCTGGACCACTGGACCTTATCTCGGATCTAGGGGAGGCTAGCCTTGTTAGCAAGCTGAACTATGGACTATTACATTTATCTAACCTGATCCACCGAAGTCGGAACACCGTCGTGTCGTGGGTTTCTCGGTAAGGCAGTGATGGATACTTCACGGTTAACGTCTTGACACCGTCGCACGGTGAACCGAAAGTCGCGTTCTCTTCGCGCCGCGCCGCACGAGGGGGGAGAAACGTGCCTCGCAAACTAATTTCGGCCGTGGCCCTTCCTTCACGATCGTCAGGACACGATCCCTGGGCCCCGAATTTTTCAGGCCGGCGCGGCCCTTCGTATCTTATCAAGGTATCGTGTTCTACCGCGCTTGGACCTTCTAAAATACAGCCAAAACAAAGTTTCTTCATATTAAGAATGTCCAAATAGAAACAGCTTGCAAAAATGACAAACTGTAACGGCGTAGAAGTTAAGAACAAACAGATGGAGGAGATATGCAGAACTATAATAACGAAAGAGAAATAAAGATCATTGCGTAATTTATGAGGCGAAGGTTTCGAGAAAGTGGCTGGGGCCCACACAAAAGTCGACACTTGTATTATAAATCACAGACGAACACATTTCATTTCGCGTGGAAGTCCGTGTTGCTTTTGGCAAGATGATAATAAGGACGTCGCGAGTTCGTTCCGCTTTCGCGATTATTATATACTGCCACTGAACAGCGATCTCCATTATCATTCTTCGTAATATTATTTCTTCGGGTGCGCGGTCGCTTCATCAATTTCGAAATCGCCATTAGATCACGAGGAGTCGCCGGGCGAGCGGACGTCGCGACATCACAGGCCAGAACGGCGCGCTGCCGCCCCGAGAGATAAACTCAGAATTATGATGGTGCCCGTTTAAGACAATTAAGGTGGAACCGGTTAGCAACACGTGTTACAATGAAAGTCCTCCCCGTGAGGCTCCGGCATCGGGCTCATAACCCGGTGTCATGTCTTCTAACTAGGGGCCGCTTAAGCCACCCTTAAACCGCGGCGAAACTGCTGACCGGTCGGGCCGTTCGTCGACGTCGACGATCGTGTGACAATTTTTACGCCGACCGGCCGACAGTCGACCGGCCAAGCGTTGTCCCGGGCCCGACGAGGCCCGCTGCGGCGTCGGGCCGGACAATACTTGTCCGGTCGCCGTTGGCCGCGAGATGAAGAGATAGCCAGCCGGCGACTATACGCCGGTTCGACGATGTCATTTGTTACGGCTGTATCAGATGCGCGACACGTACGCTCGCGCGCGGGCCCGGGGACGGCGGGGCCCGAAATCGCGGTCGCCATGACGCGGTGACATGTGCCGAAGAGGACACTGCGGCCCCTACGGGACCCTTTCGTGGTCTTTCGAGTTAAGCTCGCCGGGATCGTCGCAGGGCCCAGCCGGGGAAGCAAGTTCGTGGGCCGTGGCGAGCTGGTCAGGCCCGTTTTCCCGCGGACGAATACGTGAAGGAGCAGGAAGAACCGCGGGGAGATGGAATTTAGATTATGAGAGCTCGCTCGGCGATGTTGATCACGTTTCCGACGAATTTGGGAGGACAAAAGGGATCGTAGGAACAGGAATTGGGTTGTTTGTGATTTTTAGAGAATAAACGCTACGAGAATGGACTGCTTAAGACCAGTTGTGACATAGGATTCTCGAGAAAATCTGACATCTATCTGACAGCTCCCTTCTTCTTTCCACATATTTGCTTTATAAATATTAATAAGTATCAAGTGCAACGCATTAACTTTATTAATGTACAAATAACAGAGTGTAGTAAATTTAAAAAATCACGGATACATAGCGATTAAGTTTGACGTTTAAATTCGTTAATCTCAAGATACATATATTGCGAAATTATGAAATACAGTGACGAGTTTATAAAAAAGTCATTTCATAAGTAGAAACAAATGAATTGATCAGACAGCTGTAATGGCCTTACAACTATGAATGTCAATTGCTATATCAATTGAATCGAATCGTAAGGCGTATCGAAACGTACGGGAGCGAAGCGCCGATATTCAGTGAAAGTCAAAACAGTGCTACTATAGTAGCAAGGGGCAGGATGATCAGGATGATTCGGAGGATTTTGGTGTGGCGCTGCGGAATTTGTCGCGTCACAGGATGACAATCGCAGATACCGCGGAAAGTTTTATTCGTCTGACGTTATTAATAGGCGGCACGTGATGCGCTTATTCTTCTCGAACCGGCAGATGTAAAGGCGGATAAAAGGAACGACCGGGGAATACGATTTTAACTCGAGTTACAAACGTTTCACGATATATTACGGATACATGGTAATATATGAAGCTCACTTCGAAAAGAAACATGTTCGTGAAGAGACGAGTTAAAAGATGATGCTTTCGTACTTTCTAATCTTTTCGTAAAAACAATTTGCGTAAAACAAAATAAAATATTAATATGAATAAAATTCTTAGGAAACAATATTTTAAATGATCCTAATATCTTAAAAATAGTATCCGCAAAACCATTATATCTATATTATTTATAAAATTATATATGTATATGTATGAGAGTATGTACAATATAATAATCATAATTTTATCATGATTATTACTGCACATTTACATTGTGCAATATTAGAAAACTGTATTAATTCGATTTCCGAGAGAGTATCGGAAAAATATGTGAAAAATTATTTCAGAATTTTACAATAAGATCTGTAATAGGTCTGTAGTGTCAGACTCCACTGATCCTGTTGCCTCTTCTTTGATTTCTAGAATGAGTTATTTTGCTTCTTTCTGGCGAATTGCTGTATCCGACCAGCAAATGTCTTAATTCGCAAATACATCTTATTGCCCATGGCAACGGAATGAGCAAGACGAATTGCTGCCGATTTGCATTTAAGCGGCAGATAAAACATACCCGGGAGCAAATTAATTTGCCATTTTATTCTTTTTGCGGGCGCGATCGTATCGAGGAGGTGGCTAAGCTTTTGAGAAATATGACGTATGCGTATCCATGCCTGGCTTAATCCATGCTCTCTTTTGCAACCGAGTTGTCCAATTAATAATTATATTATATTTGAGTTTAGTTTACTAAGATGCCTCCGTTATCTTTTATTAATGTGATGTATTTTTTTAAAAGAGAAAGTTTAACACTAGAACTACCGGAGATTAATCTATATTTATTTCTACCGAAGAAATCTTAAAAAAGAAAAGAGAAAAAGAGAAAATAAATTAATAAAATTAATTAATATAATTTCAATAAAAATCAGAGAAAATTTCAGAAATTAAGATGTTTAAAAATGAGTAATAAATTATTTAAAAATATCAAACGGGTCAAAACGACTTCCTTGGTAGTTCTAGTGTGTCAAGAAAAATAGATAAACCAAAGATTTCTTTAAAGATTAATTGTTTTAAAAAGATGATTTATAGTTTCTGGTCTATTTATTGTTTGGCATCATTGATAAGTCGCAAGACTGTATTGTGCACTTGATGATACACGCACGAGAATGGAAAGGCGACGTAAATTTAACGTTTCTTTCTGTTGTTCGAATTTACTTTGGGTGCTTCATAAAGTGATCGTGCATTTGCGATAACTATAAATACATGTGAATTGATATTAATGCCAATTAAGCGCCGTTTGTGAAAACGCTTGTGAAAACAGCGATAGGAATCGGACGTGCTGTCCTTATCGTTGCAAGCCGGATATGGGCAATCTCCAACTTTGTGATGATGATGTGGATATACACATATGTAAGAACTCGCATCAAGCTCGAATTTTTTTTTTTGTAACATCCGGCAGATCATCACGAATACCTCAGGATGATGTTTAATCAAAGCCGGCGCGGCTACTTGCGTTCACCGAGAGACTCGTATGATTCCGCGCAAAACTAATGCGCTGAAACGACGCGTAATTACGTAATGATGTGGAACGAGGAGTTGTGAATTAATTTCGAGAGTGATTTTTTGTGAATGATAACGGTAATGAGCAGTTGCGGAGAATCCTATTAATAGAGTGACGTGAGGATGATGCGACGTTAGGAATTTGACATTTTCTGATTCAGCTATTAATTATAAAATAATGTTATAAAATAATGATAAATAAATATCTTTTTTTCGTACATTTAAAATAAAGTTTGAGCAGCGTCCGCAAATATTTACTGTTAAATATTTAATAATTTTTAGTTAATAGTAATATTTTATTACTTCTTAATTTTTTATCATTTAATAATAATTAATTAATAATATTTATTTAGATAATAATAATTGTTTTATAATTATAATTAAAGAGTATCTAACTAACAATATGTTTATTCAAATTAATTCTTAGTTAAAGAGAACAGATAACGCGTGATATAAAACTTTATTTATCCGCGGACTGATTTTCATTATAAGGATCTATAGTATCTATTCACCGAGAAATCTCTCTCTGTGCTCTTTTGATCCATCATTGGCGGGACAGTAACGCTAATAATTGAGATGAATTATTCATCGGTAGAGACACCGAAAAAAAGATGAAATCAGATAGGCGTAGTCGAAAACACGCCGTTGTTGTGGAGTCAATTCGAGAATCAATTCGACGACGTCCATACGAGAGATGACTGCTTGTTCGGACGGCCATTCGAACGACCTGGATAGATTCACACCTGTGAGGCTGTGAGCGTGGGTGTCCTCTCACTCCTCTCTATCTCCAAGGGGGATTGCTACACTTATTGTAACATTAAGTCCGATCCTTTCACCGATTACAAGAATTTTTATAACGACAAGGAAAGGGAAAGAGTAAGAGTCTCGCGACGCACGCAATTATTTCGTAGACATTTTTATGGACTCAGTCCTTACCGGTTTATCTCTCCAGATTTTCAATTGAGGGCACAAGTGCAAAAGAGTAACGTGAAAATATATCGCTCGAGAACTTCACCTGTTTCAACGACAGAAAAGATATGAATTAACCGTAGCAGCAGTTGTAATTTGGTAGAATGTAATCGTCGCAAGTTATGTTGTCCCTAACGAAGCGTCCCCCTCTGACACGTTGATATTTCACTGCTCGCGACCCACCCCCGTCAACCCTCTCCGCTCTCGTCCTGCCTCGGTGTAATTATATTTGACTTGTATGATTATAGCACGTGCACACATTATTATTTCGGCCTGAATTATTCATGCCGCCCGGTTATGCGAGAGGAGAGTTCGCGCATCGCGGCCGAAATTGAAGTCCGGATCGTATATCGCGCGATCTATCAAGATGAGCATTAATCCCCGTCGATATTGTTGTTTATTATTATTATTAGCGCTCTCCTCCAACTTCTCCCTCGCTCTCACCCCCCTTATCCGTCGTCCGATTTATTTTTTTCTTCTGTTCTTTTTCTTTTGGCGCGTCGTTCGCGGGAGACCCGATGCGGAGCGTCCCGTTCCAGGTAAGAGGCTCGTCGATCTCGATCTCGTTGAGGACACGCCTCGATGATCCTCCACCCCCGTTGTCTCGCCATCGCGATACCTCGCTTTTCGACGATTCGACATTTTTCGCTGTCTCCATTCGAGCGTTATTTGGGCCTCAGTATGAGCATGAGATAAAGATTACTAAAAATTGATAAAGACTGAAATAATGTCATGTTATGCAATTATATATACATATATATATTATAGAGGGTCTTGGCCGGTTTTCCTATGGCGTGATGCCCCCAGCGATATTGGGCTGATTTTCACACATAAAGTACCTCATAATCCAACATTAAATTACCATTCATACTAGCTTCTAGAACACCGTGGTTTCGGAGTTATGACATCAAATTAAAAAATCAAAAAGTTTTTTTTTCTTTGGAACGGGAAAAGCTATAGGACCTTGAAAAAAATATGGGTAGTAGGATACTTTAGAAGGGTTCAGACAAGTGTGGTTTAATTTAATTCCGACATCTATAGGGTGTCAAAAAAAATATTTTAATTTTCAAAACGATATTTTTTTAAACACCCGGTAGAGATATCACTATCATATTTTATATACAACATCACTACTTACCCATGTATAATATATTTTACTCGAAATGATCGTAGTGGTACAACATGGTTAAAAACACAAAAATCAAAAATATCCTTTTTTTACACTTTGTATTTTTAACCATGTTATATCGCTACGATCATTTCGAGTAAAATATATATTATACATGGGTAAGTAGTGATGTTGTATATAAAATATGATAGTGGTATCTCTACCGAGTGTTAAAAAAATATCGTCTTAAAAACTAAAATATTTTTTTGGACACCCTACAGATGTCGCAATCAAATTAAACCATACTTGTTTGAACTCTTTTAAGGTATCCTACTATCCATATTTTTTTCAAGGTCCTAGCTTTTCCCGGAGAAAAAAAATTTATTGATTTTTTAATTTAACGTCATCCGGAACCACGTTGTGGAATCTTTTAAAATTCTAGAAGCTAGTATAAACGGTAATTTAATGTTGGATTATGAGGTACTTTATGTGTGAAAATCAGCCCGATATCGCTGGGGATACCCACCATAGAAAAACCGGCCAGACCGTTATATATAGCAGTTTTAAAATATATTTCATACATTAAATGTGTATTATTATAATATATAAATACATTAATATAGATAATTAATTAAATATGTTTTTTTTTATTTGGACAGCTTTAGAGAAATAAACAAGCTTTATATTTAGTTATTTATTTAGTTAGTTTGCATGTTGGTTTGCTTGCTTTGGAAACCTAACGCGTTTCCAGCATGAACCCTTTCCCTTTCTCGACTCCCTTTCTTTTCCCCTTGATTTGACAAGCAGACAGAAGGAAAGAAGGAGAGACGAGCTCGAACAAGGCATGTTGTACATGTTCGAGTCGAGAGATCAATCACGCGACCATTTTGCCCTGTAATCATACGGCTCTGTAACGCCGAGAGACGAGAGTTAGCGACGTTTAGGGTAGCGAACGGCGATTCTGACGGTAATTAACTTTAATTAAAGACGCTGCGGTTAAAGAATCCTTCGAAATTCATAATCAACGCCCTCTCATTTAACCCCGGGAGGCCGCCTGACCCGTACATCTCTTAGGATTCCCCCTTCTCGGTTCCCTTCCTTTCACAACAGTGACGTATTATCGCTCGACTATTTTGTACATTTATTTTGTATTTTTTTTGGCTGTGGTATAAAACAAGTTTTAGCCATGTCGAAGTTGTAATAATTTGTAATTGCGCTAAACAGTCAGCGAAGTATCTTAGTAACTATCTCATCACTAAAATGACGTGTTAACTATCCCAACGATGTGGTTTGATTAGAGTCTGTAAAAGAACGTAAAATTATATGAACAACAAGTGCAAGAACCACTCAATTTATAACGGAAATATATACATTTTTACACTTATTTTTCATACAATTTAAAATGCCTTTTTCAAATAGTGCAATAACTTTATGATCTGTAATAAATACATAATAAATTTTCTTCTGCTTCTTCACATTTATATTACACGAAATTTTTCTATAATAATACATTATTACGGGGGTGGGGGAGCGAGCTAGCTCTCGCAAAGATTAATTTCGAAATGACGTGTCGAGGGCCCGCGGCACAGTTTTACATTCCTGGTGTTCGTTCGCCTCATTCGAACGATATATTAGGACCGGCTCTACTCGAGAAACTATTTGACATGTTGATTATACACACCCTCTTTCCCCAGAAGGCAGCAGAAAAACAGAATTCTTATACAATGACGGGCCCCTCTAATTCCAATGGGGACTCCACTAAATATTTCGAACGCGCGTTATAATGATCTCCGTAATACGTTCTTCTAACTATACGGTCGGAGGAGGAGGGAATAATCGCAGGTGGAAGTCTCGTGTTAAACGCAAGGTGCTCAGAGGTCCTAATTTTTCTGAATAGCTTGGCTTTTAGAGAATACGTAACGCTGTCCATTCAATCTTTAGACTCTGACAAATCTATGTGGAGCAAGCAGTAATACGAGTTTTAAACCGCAATTCAAAATAATTATCCCGGAATTTCGAAAGATTTATATCTCTAGGTGTGATGTTTTTAGTTTTGTAACACAAGCGCCTCTATATAAGTATTCTAGATATTCTTGAAACACGTATACGTTTCATTATCGCGATTTAAAATGTGGCAAGTTAAACGTCTCAGTTGCGCACGGTTTGATTCGGTTTCTCCTTATTGTTTAGTCGAATCGCGAATTATGGTGTGTCGTAATTCGCATTACGTCGTATTTTTTCTTTTTTTTTCGATGAGGAACACGATCGTGCGCGATCTCGATACAACATACACCTTCAACCTCGTGGCTCGCGATAAATAATGCTAATGTGAATCGGACAACGCGCAGCGTATCTCCTCGGCCACGCCGCGCGTATGAAGACATAGACTCCGGCGGCGATATAACGAAGAGAATCGCGATACCCATGCAGATAGGTCCTACGGTGATGAATGCCAGCGCACCTCCACGGAGCGCTATCAATGGCATCTTCAGCAGCTACCCTGCGATCAGCCCGATCGCCAAGTCATTCTCTTCGCGTCATTCTGTTTGCGACAGTTAATGTAGGCGGAGACTCTGCGGATGATAAAACGTACTTCGAGATATATCCTCGATCCGAAATAAGAAAGACAAGATCGCAAATCGCAAATTTTACTCTTCAGACTCGTTAAATCAAGAAATTGCAAGTCATAAATCAATTACTATTATATATATGAAAATAGTTATGTTACGCAAATTAAAGTAATAACTTGTTATAATTTTTACTTTGGACGACCTATAATTAGTATCAGAATTTAGTTAGAGTAGAATCTTATATATAATCTTATACGCTGCTTATAAAGACATTTGATGAATCAGAATGGATACACAAATAAAAAATATGTATTAAAATATAAAAAATACATATAGGTACATCAAGAGATACATAATAAATTAGATTTTATCCTGAAATCTCACACGAATCATAGTTTATGATCTGGACTTTAATCTAGTTGTTAGAGAAAATTTAAATTATAATATTTAATATTATTTTTATTTTCAAAAATTTATATTTGAAAAAA
>JASTWK010001599.1:0-29653 GCA_030770225.1 Temnothorax unifasciatus | reverse complement strand
TTATGATGAGATCAACAGATGGGGCCTATATAGAGCCTTTTAGCTTAACATATCTCATATTAGGATCCTGTCTCATAATAGGGGACTTCCTCTATTTATTATTGCTACAAATTAAATTATTTTAATGAATTTTATTAAATTTTATTTAAATTGTTATTTTTAATAATAGTATTACATTACAATAATAAGAAAATAATATTGATATTATCTTTTCTATCTCTTTCTTCTTCAAAACTGCTCCATGCTACTCTGCACTGTATGAATTTCCACTGATAAAGAGTGACGAATAACACTATAACATAATATAAAAACTGTAATTATTATTATTATATCTGATTATACAAGGTGAGTTTTATTTGTGTGCCAATTACCTTCGCTAATTATCTAAGAAAGTGATTGGTTTATTGGAAAAATGTTTTAGATAAAAGTTGGAGGGTTCATAGAGGAATAATGGATAATCTTATTAGATTTGACTCTGGAACCCATGTTGAGCCCAGTAGGGTCCAAGTCAAATTTTTTAAATAAAAACTTCCCATTTTTTATTACATCATCTTTTTCTACTAATTAATATAAACAACTTTTGTCTGAAACATTTTTTATCTGCCTTATACTTTTTGAGATATTCAAGAAAAATTTGGTAATTTTTTAAATATTTAGTTATGATATCTTGATAAATGCTTGTCGGAAGGAAAAATGATACAAGACCTTTTTGAACTTGATATGGTCTCAAGAATAACTGCTATTGCAATAATATCCCAATTTTCTTTAAATATTTGTGTATACATTTCCTTGAAGCTTTCATGTGTACACAATTATTTAAAGAAATTAGAATACTATTGCAACAGTATATTCTTGAAACCAAATCAAGTCAAACAGTCCTGTACCACTTTCATTCCGACAAACATTTATTGAGATATTGTAAGCTAAATATTGAAAAAAATCCCAAGTTTTCCTTGAATATCTCAAAAAGTATAAGGCAAATAAAAAAAATGTTTCAGACAAAAGTTGTTCATATTAATTAGTAGAAAAAGATGATACAATAAAAAAGAGGTTTCTATTTAAATAATTTGATTTGGATCCTATTAGGCTTCACACAAGTACCGGACTCAAAATCTAATAAAATTGTCTATTGGTCCTCCTTGAACCCTCCAACTTTTATCTGAAACATTTTTCCAATAAATCAATACTTTCTGAGATAATTATAGCGGAGATGATTGGCACACGAAATAAATCACCCTGTTTATTTCATACATAATTACATATTCAAACATAAGAGTACGGGGTTAATATGACGTGTTCCGATATTGACTGTCTATACTGAAAATCTATGGTTAATGTTATACATACACTTTAGATTTTCAGTACTGGATATTAAAATATTAGAACGCAGTTTATACCAAGTTTAAATTTTTCTTACTTATGTATCTAATAAATAAAGCTGTCGCTCAGAAGAGTTTGATAGAAATCAAACTGCTTGGTGCTGCTCTGCGTGAACTTCCACTGGTGGAAAGCAACGTAACACTGCAACATAATACAAAACAGTAATTATTATTTACATCTAATTATATATTTTAAACATAAAAGTAGGTTAAGTATGAATCTGTATTCCGATATTCACTATCTATGTATACTGAAAATCTGTAGTTAATGTTACACGTATACTTTAATTTTCAGTATTGACGATTAATATTGTAAAGCATGATTTATATCAGATTTAACATTTTCTTACTTACGTATCTAATAAATAAATCGTTTGCTCTTCTATCAAACTACTTGGTGCTGCTCTGGACTGCATGAACATTCACTGATGGAAAGCAATACTGTAACATATAGCATAAGAACAATAATTATTATAAAATCACGTAAATGGTTAAATAATCATGGTTAAATTACTTAATTGATGATTAAACTGCTTTTTAGGAGATTTGGGATCGGCATATTTCTATCACGTATCTCCAACTGAGGGCTCCAGTTGGATTAAACTGTTAAAAATTTTGAGGTTAAGTTAGCATCAAGATTTAAGTATGAAGCCGTTAATAAATAATTTCATTAGAGACTCGTTCAATAAGGTTACAAAGGCAAATATATGTATTTTAAGATGGTCATTGTAATGATTTTTATGATATTAACGTGGTTTTTGCAGACCATGCCACATTATCTCTATTTTTGAATTTAACGACAAATCGCCAAATATACATGTACAATGTACATATTAGTAACAATTATACAAAAATACTTTTAAAAATATTTGTGTGAACAATATTTATTAAATAAAGAAAAATTACCTGAAATTAAAACGATTGTTTCTGTGCGGTGTCGTACTACGTGATTGCGTGGTCCCACGGAGCCTTGCAGGAGACAGCGAGAGAAGACCGGCAATGGTGGGGGTCGGTGCTGCGACCAAGTGCATGGCCACACACACTAGCGTTCTTCCCTCCACTTAAGCCCAGTCTACATAGGTTGCAGTTTACAAAACGCAAGACACACGCATAGTCTACATGTCAATCTAACCTCTCTGTGTATAGAGGTTAGACTGACATGTGGACTGTGCGTGTGTCTTGCGTTTTGCGAACTGCGGCCTATGTAGACCGGGCTTTATGGCTTCTGCACATAGGACGCGGAAACGCTTGCCGCGCGGCAGCGTCCTGTGTGCAGAAGCCATTACGCACACAGAAACGTTCTGTTTATCCGTGTGACAAACTCGTAATTTGAAAAGTTTAATATTACCCACACAGCACCATATATTGCAGCAACATTGCAGCAACATTGTCATATTGCAGTTACCGTGAAATGTTGCAGATACTTTGCAGCAATGTTGCCAGTAAAATGTTGCGAGTAAAATATTGCTGCAATATATCAAACGCAACATTTTAGCAATATTAAAATTGAAATATTGTAACAATATTTCTGAAAAATCCATACATTATTTGTGACCAAGTCTATTAATTTTAGAATGACGTAAAACGGTAGTAAGAGTATAACAAAATATATTTTATTTATTTAATTACATATCTGTTACATGCCTTATTGGAATTACATAATCTGTCCCCAATTGTGTAATTCTCCACATTTTCCTGGCTATAAAAAATACGGGCCATCGAGATAACGCGCAATTGATGTCATTACGGACTATGTAAATATTTAAAAGTTTCGATGAACATAATTGTTCATATAATTCCTTTAATATCTGACATTTACGTCCTATAACATAAATATCATTTCCTTCTGTTTGTATTATATTTAAAGCTACAATACTATAATAACATAACTATATTTTCTTATTATAGCGTTATTTTGTATTGTAAAAGTAAAATAAATTTCATATTATAACCTTATAAATAGAGTGAATACGTTTATAACATTATCTCACATGTCCTGCGTTTCCTTATCGTTTTATTGTTCTATTCGGGAATCATTGTGTTTTCACTTTAAATCTTTGAATTACTTTTGTCAATAGCAGACCAATATTATTAGAAAATATTTCGGCAACATTGCTACAAAATATCTGAAACATTGTCAGAAATATTGCTGCAACATTTCCCAAGATTGCTGCAATATTATATTGGGGCGGACATAGATCGATTGCTGCAACATTGCAACAATATTGCATGCAATATTGCAATCTTGCCTTGCAATACTGCTGCAATGTTGCTGCAATATATCGTGCTGTGTGGGTAATTATATAAGAAATATAAATTTTAAATTTTATCCATTTATTTTATTTTACTTGCTGGCTCTTAATTAAAAATTAATTGTATATATAATCACCTTTTATTATTACAAAATAAATAACAAGTTATAAAATACCACTTATAAAATGTGTCTTAATCACTTTTATTCTCTGAAAGTACAAGTCAGTCTCTTTTGATTCCATCACATTTTTTGATTCAGATTTCTCTTTCTTTTAGTAAAAAATTCTTTAACTGGTATATATTATCTGTGCAATACGTATGATTGTGTGATATCTTAATAACGTCTTAATGACGTTAGTAAGATGTCATTAAAATGTCATTTGACATTATTTTGCTACTTAAAGTATTATATTTCAACAATATATTGCAGCAATATTACTGTAATATTTCAATATTATTTAAAAACCTGTAATACATCAGTAATATTTCTGAAATATTTCATTGTAATACGTAATATTTCTACTATATTGCAATATTACTGCAATATTTCTGTAATATTACGTGCTATGTGGGATACTTATTTTTTTATGTACATCGTAGACAGAAAGGTTAATTTTTTTGCGTTTTGAAATGTGTTTGTTTAATTTTATAATTTATTTTTTAATGAGAGAATTATTTTATTGGACAAAACAAACGCATTCCGAAATTTATCACAAAAGAGGAACAATATTTCTGTCCACAATTGTACAATTATCCCCTTTCTGGTTAAACCATAATTCTCGGCTCATTGTACATAGAATATCTATACAATATCGCGAGTGTTATATAATTGTGGCGGTCTACGCCACTCATGGTACACGCCCGCGCGATAACTTTACGGTACCTGTATTACCGGCGGTTACTTCGCATCAACGTCTCTAGGCGCCGCATCGCCTGTACCGTTTCGCGTATTTCAGATTCGACCACGACCTGTATATAAGGGGACCTCTTACGCCGCCTGACAGATTTTCTTAGGCGCTAGTCGCCTACGCACATCTGTATATAATGTAAATATACGTTAATTGTTAAAATGCAAACATATGTCACCTTTCTTTTCTATTCTTTTGCGATTCACAATCCAATAAGGTAGATAACCGCTTAAATATAAAAGTAGCAGCGCCCATATAATTAATATCTTGCGAAATTTTCCGGTCTGCCTCGGATATCCTGTGGACGTCATCTAAGACGTCTGCGAGATACTAAATAGCCGGCCATTTGTGCATCTGCTGGATATCCACCGGATATCTGAGACCATTTTGAGATGTCCTGCGGTTATTGAGATATCCCAAAATGATGTCTGTAGGACGTCCCTCAAATAAAGTGTGCTGTGTGAGATATTATAAAATATCTTATAAAGGATTCACTTTTTGATGACTTTACTTTGATACTTTTAGGGGCTGCACACAATGAAAGAAATAGGGAACAGGGAATAGGGGAACAACTTAATATTAATATTAATATTAATATATGCATTGTGTACCTACATGGTATATAAAATATAGAATAAAATTTCATTATTGTTCCTTAGCACTATTCCTCTGTTCGTCTATTCTGTGTTAATAAATTACATGTATGTGTTAATGAATTTCATATATTAATAATGAACTGTTTCCTATTTCCCGTCCCCTGTTCCTTATTCCTTTTAGTGTGCGCAGTCCCTTAAACGTAAAATAATAAGAATCGATTATTGTAAATTCAAATTATTATTAGTAATAATTAATAAGAAATTAATTAGTACAGATACACGAATCAGGATGCGTCCGTGCAATTTGACAAATAGGAGCAGTCCAACGTTTACGTTGTTACTCGTGTGGAGAAATATTAGGAGGAACGTTTTATAAATAACAGCGGCTACACACGAATGTCGTTTATGTACAGCCGTTGTTATTCACGCCTTCCAATGCTTCACCACGCACCTAACAAAACGTAAATGTTGGGTTGCTCTTTCTCGTCAAATCGCACAGACGCATTCTGATTCGCGTATCTGTGTTAAGTAATTCTCATTAATTATTAAAAACTTACAAAATAATAAAACGACTTTTCGATCCATTTTTACCCGCTCTACCTCCCACAAACAATGGTCCGCATATTACATGATACTAAAATATATTAAAATATTTTGAAATACATAGGTACCCCTCCCCCTCCTCCTTTCCCCTCCCCTCTTTCCCTATTCTTCTCTCTCCTTTTCCCTCTCTCCCTCTTTTTCCTTCCCCTTCATCTTTCCCTCTCCCTCCCTTTCCCTTTCCTCCTTCTCCTTCTATCTCCCTCTCCTCTCCCTCTTTCTCCCTCTCCCTCTCCCTCTACCACTCCCTCTCTCTCTCCTTTCCCCTCCCTCTTCCTCTCCCTCTTACCTCTCTCCCCCTCTCTCTCCCTTCCCTCACTCTCCCACCCATCCCCCCTCTCTCTCCGCACTTGCTCTGGAGGTCTTTTTTCCTCTCTTTTTCCTCTTTCTCTCTCTTTGTTCCTTTTCTCTTATTTGTCTTCTTTAATATTAAGGAAAAAGTATCTAATCTGTAATCGAAACCAAATATACATAGACACTTATATAATGCATATATGTATACATAAGTATAATATATGTTAAAATATTTTTGGAATACGTACCTCTTTTTGTATCCCCTTTTGTTCTCTCTCTCTCTCTCTCTCTCTCTCTCTCTCTCTCCTTCTTTCTCTCTCTTTCTCTCTCTCTTTTGAAAAATTCTTTCTTGTACCTCTTTCCGTAACCTCCCCACTCGGCATGTAATATTTCACAAACATTTCTGCAAAATTCCATTTGAAATATTATACCTTTCATTAATATTTCAGAAATATTTCACGACCGTTTCTGCATCATTTCGGCAATGTTTCAATGTCCGCAATTATTTCAAAGCAACCTTGTTGAAAGATTTCGGCAATATTTCGGTAATATACTGAAACATTTCTCAAACATATCTACAAAATATTGCAGAAACATTTTAGAGATATTTTAAATTCATATTACACTGAGAAAAATGTTTTGTATTAACAAACAAAATTTTCTTACTGACGCAAAAACTATTTGTTGATATGTGAAAAATAAAATATTTTATTACCGGAACAAAAAAAAATATATTAAGCCGTATATGTGCGTATAGCCGCCGCGCGTTTGTCCGAAGAAATCCGTTTTCTTAGCCGGTCACCCATCCAAGTAGTATACCGGCGCCTTGTTGCTTGACATCGATGATCGAACAGGGTAGTGGTGATCCTCTGACTCTGACGCTTCTTTCTTTCTTATACTTGCTTATTTTAGTAAGCATAAAGTTATCGCATAACAATATTAAAAATACAGATATACGAATAAATCTGTTTTGCCAGTCAGCGTCGAATATTATTTTATATTAAATATTATTAAATATTTTATATTTTATATTAAAAATGTCATATGACGAAATGTCAGAAAATTCTTAATAAAAGAGAAAAAATGCTATAAAATGCAATAATTATATAATAATAAATTTAATTTTTTATAAGTTCTAAAGTCTGTCAGCAATTTTTCGAAAATATTGCAAATGCAATGTTGTATGTGAAACATTCAAAAATATAATGCGTGCAATGTAAACGTAATAATAGTTTTATCATGTATCAAAAATGTTTCTAAACCATTACATCTGCAATATTTCTTCTGCAATATTGTATAAGAAATTCACTGCCTGCAATTCAATTTTTCATTACCTACGCAATCTTTCAGAAATTTTTTAGAAATATTTTAAATGCAATGTTGCATTTTGATATATTACAGAAATATTATTCGTGCAATGCAAACGTAATATTACTTTTATAATGTTTCAGAAACACTTCTGAAATATTGTATCTGCTACATTTATTTGCAATATTACGGAAACTTACAAATATTGTAAACAACTTTCTGAAAGATTTCAGAAATATTGTTAATGAAATATTATAAAAAACATGATGCAGGTACATTTCTGAAATATTTCAGATGCATAGTTATAAATGAAATGTTAACGAAATATTTCTGCACCATTTCCGAATATTTCACTATTTCAGCAGCATAATATGCCGAGTAAGTCGCACTGTCAGACGCAAAACAAATTTAACCTTTTGACACGCATTAATAAGCCATTGACACTCAAGCAAGATAACTACCCACATAGCACATAATATTTCCGTAATATTACAGCAATATTATTTTTCCATTGCAATATTACAATGAAATATAGCAGAAATATTGCAATAATATTACTGAGATATCTCAGTAATATTAAAATGTCCGCGAAAATGAATATCAGTAATATTACTGTAATATATCGGTAATATTACGGTAAAATTACTATAATATTTGCGTGATATTTGTATAATATTGTTAGGAATTAAGCCATTCTAATAATTTTTATTAAATTTTATTAAATTATTTTTAATAGTATTGTTACATACAAAATTAAAATAATATTGATATTGTTAACGCAATAATATTATTTGTGTAATATTAGATAATATTTATTTAATATTGCTAAAAATTAAACTATTTAATAAATTTTATTAAATTTTAGCAAATTGTTATTTTTAATAATAGTATTACATACAATATTAAGAAAAGAATATTGATATTATCTTTCTATCTCTTTCTTCTTCAAAACTGCTCCATGCTACTCTGCACTGTATGAATTTTCACTGATAAAGAGTGACGTAACACTATAACATAATACAAAAACTGTAATTATTATTTATATCTGATTATAAAAAGTGAGTTTTATTTTGTGTGCCAATTATCTTCGCTAATTATCTCAGAAAGTATTAGTTTATTGAAAAAATGTTTCAGATAAATGTTGGAGGGTTCATAGAGGAATAATGAATGGTCTTATTAGATTTTGAGTCTGAAACCCATGTTGAGCTCAGTAGGGTCCAAGTCAAATTTTTTAAATAAAAACTTCCATTTTTTATTACATCATCTTTTTCTACTAATTAATATAAACAACTTTTGTCTAAAACATTTTTTATTTGCTTTATACTTTTTGAGATATTCAAGAAAAATTGGGTAATTTTTTAAATATTTAGCTTATAATATCTTGATAAATGCTTGTCGGAGGGAAAAATGATACAAGACTTTTTGACTTGATATGGTCTTAAGAATATGCTATTGCAATAATATCCCAATTTTTTTAAATATTTGTGTATACATTTCCTTGAAGCTTTCATGTGTACACAATTATTTAAAGAAATTAGAATACTATTGCAACAGTATATTCTTGAAACCAAATCAAGTCAAAAAGTCCTGTACCACTTTTCACTCCGACAAACATTTATTGAGATATTGTAAGCTAAATCTCGCTCCGCGTGTACTTGGCGCGAGACACTACCGTGTCTCTTGATATAGAAAAAAATCCCAAATTTTCCTTGAATATCTCAAAAAGTATAAGGCGAATAAAAAAATGTTTCAAACAAAAGTTGTTCATATTAATTAGTAGAAAAAGATGATACAATAAAAAGGGGTTTCTATTTAAATAATTTGATTTGGATCCTATTAGGTTTAACACAGGTCCCGGACTCAAAATCTAATAAAATTGTCTATTGGTCCTCCTTGAACCCTCCAACTTTTATCTAAAACATTTTTCCAATAAATCAATACTTTCTAAGATAATTATAGCGGAGATGATTGGCACACGAAATAAATCACCTTGTTTATTTTATACATAATTACATATTCAAACATAAGAGTACGGGGTTAAGTATGACGTGTTCCGATATTCACTGTCTATACTAAAAATCTGTGGTTAATGTTATACATACACTTTAGATTTTCAGTACTGGATATTAAAATATTAGAACGCAGTTTATACCAAGTTTAAATTTTTCTTACTTATGTATAATAAATAAAGCTGTCGCTCAGAAGAGTTTGATAGAAATCAAACTGCTTGGTGTTGCTCTGCGTGAACTTCCACTGATGGAAAGCAACGTAACACTGCAACATAATACAAAAACAGTAATTATTATTTACATCTAATTATATATTTTAAACATAAAAGTAGGTTAAGTATGAATCTGTATTCCGATATTCACTATCTATATGTATACTGAAAATCTGTAGTTAATGTTACACGTATACTTTGGATTTTCAGTATTGACGATTAATATTGGAAAGCATGGATTATATCAAAGGGTATAGCCGGGTTTGTATGGGAAATCTGCCCCCGCGGCTTTTTCGATTTGCACTTGGGGGATCAATTTGACATTAAATAAAAATAATTCAGCTAAACTTTTAGCTCTTTATCTCAAACGATTTTCGAGATTTTCAAAAAAACCGCTGTTTTCAATTTTATTTTTTTTTTAATAGTAAAATTCAAAATTAATGAATGGTTATTTTTTTCTAATTCTTAGGAGTAAAAGGGATGAAAAAACATTTTCATTATGAATCTCAGGTGGAAAGCCGATTTTTAAGAACAGAAATAAAACTATAATCATTTTTTTACCGTGTTATTTAAAAGTGTCCACCGCCAAACTTTGTCAGAAAATGTCTTCTATACTCCTTTACACTCAGGAATTTTTTCATTTTTTTTTTGAAGTGGTGGAACATTATGAAAAAAAAATAAAAACTAATTTTTTTTTTCAAAATCTTGCATTTGAACGCATTAAAACTCTTATACTGCTAGAGAAATATATAGAAAATAATTTTTTAACTGAAAAAACACAACTTACTTACAAAAATATTTAAAAAATTAAGAAATGCATTACTTAAAAAAATAAAGGACATTAAAAATTTTTGAATTGACGTTAATTTTCTTTCTCACGCAAAAATTCATAGAAATAAAAAAATATAATGTTTCTGTACTATTGGCAATAATTTTATACCGTTAATAAATAAAAATAAAAATTCTTATTTGATAAGTTATACTATATTATTTATTTTCAACAATACGTATCATCAATTATTTACATTCAATGAAATGATTTTACATTAGATATATATAAAAAAGACTGTTTTGAATGTCGGTTAGTCTTCGTCACTGTCTTCATTCACTACAGCATTAACTTTTTCATTTATAAACAGACGACTCAATATTTCGGCAGGTCTTATTATTTTAGCCAAATATCCAGCGTAAGAAAGATAATATATGATAGCTGCAATGTGAGAGCAGCACCCTACAGTACGCCTACCATTAGCACAATCACAACAATATCGACTAATCCCAGAGATCTTATTCTTATCTGGCTGATAATCAACAAAACTTTTGTACTAATCCCAGTCGATATTGTGGTGATTGTGCTAATGGTAGGCGTACTGTAGGGTGCTGCTCTCACATTGCAGCTATCATATATTATCTTTCTTACGCTGGATATTTGGCTAAAATAATAAGACCTGCCGAAATATTGAGTCGTCTGTTTATAAATGAAAAAGTTAATGCTGTAGTGAATGAAGACAGTGACGAAGACTAACCGACATTCAAAACAGTCTTTTTTATATATATCTAATGTGAAATCATTTCATTGAATGTAAATAATTGATGTACGTATTGTTAAAAATAAATAATATAGTATAACTTATCAAATAAGAATTTTTATTTTTATTTATTAACGGTATAAAATTATTGCCAATAGTACAGAAACATTATATTTTTTTATTTTTATGAATTTTTGCGTGAAAAAAAAATTAACGTCAATTCAAAAATTTTTAATGTTCTTTATTTTTTGAAGTAATGCATTTCTTGATTTTTTAAATATTTTTGTAAGTAAGTTGTGTTTTTTCAGTTGAAAATTTATTTTCTATATATTTCTCTAGCAGTATAAGAGTTTTAATGCGTTCAAATGCAAGATTTTGAAAAAAAAAATTAGTTTTTATTTTTTTTCATAATGTTCCACCACTTCAAAAAAAATGAAAAAATTCCTGAGTGTAAAGGAGTATAGAAGACATTTTCTGACAAAGTTTGGCGGTGGACACTTTTAAATAACACGGTAAAAAAAATGATTATAGTTTTATTTCTGTTCTTAAAAATCGGCTTTCCACCTGAGATTCATAATAAAAGTGTTTTTTCATCCTTTTTACTCCTAAGAATTAGAAAAAAAATCACCATTCATTAATTTTGAATTTTACTATTGAAAAAAAATAAAATTAAAAAAAGTGGTATTTTTGAAAATTTCGAAAATTGTTTGAGATAAAGAGCTAAAAGTTTAGCTGAATTATTTTTATTTAATGTCAAATCGATCCCCCAAGTGCAAATCGAAAAAGCCGCGGGGGCAGATTTCCCATACAAACCCGGCTATACTCTTTAACATTTTCTTACTTACGTATCTAATAAATATTACTTTAAAAAATAAATGTAGTGCAACTACTCTTAAAAAATAAAACAAAATTGTGTTACCTAACTCAACCCAAATGGTAGTAGTTTTAATTCTTTTTGATAAAATTATAATATTACAAAAAATTATTTTAATCACAAAGAGGTAACATTATAAAATAAAAATATTTAATTAAAATAAAATAAATAAATTTTTTTTGTAAAAAACTTGGCGCTGCTTTTTTAAGGTCAATCTACAAACTTGCATGGGTGCATAAGCATATGCATAAAGAGGGATTGGTCTATTTCCTTTTGCACATATATATGAACCTATCAATTTCTTACGCTTATGTTTATGCACTGTGCAAATTTGTCTGGATAAAGCGGGAAACACAGACTTTTGCATAACGCATAATACGTAAGGTCCATACATATGTGCATAAGAAAATAGACCAATCAATTTTCTTATTCTTACGCATTATGCGTTGTGCAGAAGTGATTGCTCCCCTTAAGAGCCTCCGCACAAGACTCTCGTATGATAGCGTTATAGCGTAACATAACGTGGATTAACGCACAAGAAACGTATCGGTTAGAGCCTCCGCACAAAACTTTCGTATGGTAACGTAACGTAGATCAACACACAAGAAACGTATTAACGTATAACGCCGTAACCGATACGTTTCTTGTGCGTTGACCCACGTTTCGTTACACTACATTGCCATACAAAGGTCTTGTGCGGAGGCTCTAAACCTTAAAAAAGCAGCGCCAAGTTTTTTACAAAAAAATTTATTTATTTTATTTTAATTAAATATTTTTATTTTATAATGTTACCTCTTTGTGATTAAAATAATTTTTTGTAATATTATAATTTTATCAAAAAGAATTAAAACTACTACCATTTGGGTTGAGTTAGGTAACACAATTTTGTTTTATTTTTAAGAGTAGTTGCACTACATTTATTTTTTAAAGTAATATATATTTCGAAAAATTTCTAAAAAACCTAAGCAGTATATATGTTGTTACCTCGAAAAAAAAAACAGTGGTAATATTATACCTCGAAAAAACTTAAGTAACAAGTGGAAGACGTAATCTTTGCATCTCGAAAAATACACTGAGAAAAAAAATTGTTAATCGCAAGAAATATTTAGTCTGATACGTTCAACTAAACATTTTAGTTAGTTAACTAAATATTAGTTGTATCAACAATTTATTTCGTTTCTTTAATTAAGAATTAATTAATTCAACTAATGTTTAGTTAACTAACTAAAATGTTTAGTTGAACATATCAAACTAAATATTTCTTGGGATTAACAAATTTTTTTTCTCAGTGTATGTTCTCTGTAATTGGCGCTGTAATTTAAAGAGATATCATTTTTTTTGTAATTGTAATAGATCACTTGAAGCGTGACTTATCTTTGATGAGGTAACGTAATTTTGTGAGATGTGTATCACTTTAGTTATAATTTTTTGGAAATAAAGATACTATTGCTTAGGTTTTTTCGAGATTTTTCGAGATACAAAGATTACTTCTACCACTTGTTACTTAAGTTTTTTCGAGGTATAATATTACCACTGTTTTTTTTTCGAGGTAACAACATATATACTGCTTAGGTTTTTTAGAAATTTTTCGAGATACAAAGATTACGTCTACCACTTGTTACTTAGGTTTTTTCGAGGTATAATATTACCACTGTTTTTTTTTTTTCAAGGTAACAACATATGCACTACTGTGCGTGTACTTGGCGCCTTTTTTTACCTTTTTTTTAAAAAAGGTAATTTTGTACGGATATCACGCCTTTTTGTAGTGTTACGCATCTTAATCTTATAAACAATATTTCTAAACCCTTTTAATTGTACATCTTGTATATATTTTTCAATTTCGACATAAAAAATAATCGCAATGTAGCATGATTAACGCTAATGCTATACGTATGTATACCACATAAAAAAATTACACCTTATAAAGAAATGTGTCTGAAGTTGTTAATATATATACATTACCGGACATTGCTTTTATGTAAAATATGCATCTATATTATGTTGCTTGTATAAATTATTTCTTACCAACTTTTTCCAAAAATAATATATAAATATTTGTAGCACCTGTAGGCCATCCCCATACAGCACAAAATGTTTTTTAAATATTTTTAAAATATTTTTTAGGAAGATTAAAATAATTTAAAATAATTTACAAAAATATTTTTAGAATGTTTCTATGTCCGTCAGATCATGTCAGAAAAATATTTTTAAAAGATTGCAAATAAATATATTCAATAATATTTGTAAAATCTTTTAGAAATATTGTTTTAAAAAATAAAATATGTTCATAATCATTTTAAAAATGCTTTAAAAATGACATAAATATAAGTCATTTAAAGGTATGCATATGCCGTTATGCTTTTGTGAATTAAGAATTTTAGAAAAACAAAAAAAAATACATTTATTATGTATATGTCGTGTGTGCATACAGCCGCGCGGTCATTCATCCGAGTCAATACCGCACCTAACGTCGCTTGACATCGATGGTCGAACGGACTAGTGTGTGTGGTGATCCTTTCATTCTGACGCTTTCTTGTTGCTTATATTCCTATATAACATATCTTTATAGTGTTCAAAAATCGTGTAATGATGATAACCGGTAAATATTAAAAATAATAACGCAATTACAATTAATGTAATAATTATTTATTAATATGAAATTCGTATATTTAACATAATATAATATTAATATAATAACGTTAACAACATGCATGCTAAAGCCGTATTCCACAAACGTTTTACACATTTGTACGGATCAAGCGAAACGCGTTTGTACGTCCATACGTATCGCTCGTGTCGCTCGGCTCGCCGAGCGCACCGCACTTCTTATAGTACCCAACCGGCCGGCCGAGCGGTCGGCGACGCACGGTCTTACGCACGGCCGCTTACAGGCGCCGGTGACGAAATATCGAGATCATCGGGACTTGACCGCTGAGAGCGACGACGACGCAAATTCGATTACCGTACGGGATATCCGGCAGCCGATCTCGGGGGTTGACGATACGCCATGTTGACGCAAAGCGAAACGAATGACACCATAATTCGGGGTACTTGTAATCGAGAGGCACGAACGCGGTCGTTACCTCCGGCTCTAGCGAAAAGTCCCCTCGCGGCGTGTTGCTTCCGTGCCGCGGTCGTTACCTCCGGCGCCGCTCGAGCAAAAAGCTAAGTCCCCTCGCGGCGTGTTGCTTTCGCGCGGTTGTTACCTCCGGTGACGCTCGAGCAAAACGCTAAGTCCCTCCCGGCGTGTTGCTTTCGCGCGGTTGTTACCTCCGGCGCTGAGCGAAAATTTTCTAAGTTGACCCAATACATGCCCAGTACTGAGCCGACTCTTGGCCATAGAGCAATATCATTTCTGGCCTTATATACGGTCAGTACTGAGACGAGACTGGCCTCGGAACAGAATATGGTTGGATGGGGGTACTGGTCACCGAGACTGGCACAATACTGATCTAGCGGTTTATCCGCACTGGGGCAGTACCACCCATCAAGTCTTGGCAGCCAATATTGTGCCACTTCTGGGTCATGCAGACAACTCTGGCAGAAGTCCGACATTCGCACATGGGTTGCTAAATTATAGCTCTTGCTGTAAAAAAAATGTTATAGTTTAATCCGACAGAACTTGGACGCTGTACCGATTCATTCCAGCGAAAGCCACACGCTGCGAGAGAACTTAGAAAATTTTTGCTCGGGCGGCACCGGAGGTAACGATTGCAGCACGAAAGCAACACGCCGCGAGGACTTAGAAATGCTTGGGCGGCGCCGGAAGTAACGACCACGACGCAAAAGCAACACGCCGCAAAGGAACTTGGAAAACTTGCTTGGACGACGCCGGAGGTAACGACCGAGGCGCGAAAGCAATACGCAGCGAGAGGACTTAGAAAACTTTTGCTTAGGCGGCGCCAGAGGTAACGACCGCGGCGCGAAAGCAACACGCCGCGATGGAACTTAAAAAATTTAAAATAATATTTTTTAAATATTTTGAAACAAGATTGTAAAACAATATATATGTAGATTTTAATTAATATTTTAAAAATATATTTCAAATATTTAAGAAAATATTATCTGGATAGTAAATAAAAACATTTTAAAAAATATTTTTAAAAGATTCTTAAAATATTTTTACAAGCGTTATCACAAAATATTTTTAAACCATTTTAAAATATTCCCAAAACCATTTTAAAATGTTTTTTGCAATATTTTTATAGAAATATTTAGACATATTTTTTGAAAATATTTTGTGCTGTATGGGTCGTTTCTTTTCTATAATTTTTCCATCATCAAATTCAATCCAAAATGTGTTTTCTCTACACATACTTGTATAATGACCATCTTCAATAGATGTACCCTGATGAAATATAGTATTCATTACTTTATACTGCTGTTTAGCTATCGAAATCTTAGTTGTTGGTATGGCAGTTAAATTAAATGTCTGTGGTATTTTCACTAATTTATCATCCTGTGACGAGAACAAAATTAAATGAATAATAATTTCTTTAGTCAACGTTAATTCATTTCTAAATACTAGATTTCCTGCACAAGATTGGCATGTTTTTCCATATAATGGACCCCAATTTAAAAATGTATCCTTTAATAAATTATTAAGATTATAACTTTTCTTAAACAGACCAGTAAACGCTCAGTAATTCTGTAACATGATTGGTTCTTGCCTTTAGTTTTTCACTAGAATTAAGACTGGTATTCGTAGTCAAATCTTATATTTTCGACCGTCTTAGGCCGGTATTCATAGTCAGTTCTTATATTTAAGACCGTCTTAAGTACAATCTTAAGACGTCATGAACCAATCACAGAGCCGTATTAGCATCTTAAGACATTACTTAAGACGGTCTTGAAATAAGAACCGACTATGAATACCGACCTAAAGGCTTTCGCACATGAATTGCCATAATAACCATTACGCAACGGCCGTGTCCAGCCGAACCTCCGCTAGCGTAGCAATTAAATGTGATTCGTTCTTTCCTTTGGACCCAACATCAAAACCACTACCAAACGAACGACTGTTAGGCTAACGGAGTTTCTGCTGAACGCAGCCAGTGACTACGTTTACACGGCACCGTTAATCGGGTTTTATAACATCGGTAGTTCTTAAGGCCATCGCACACAAAATTGGATAGGCTGCATAAGCATAGCATAAGACCGGTGGACCAATGAGCATCTAGCATAAAGTCGCCATATTGATTTACATAAGATGCTCATTGGTCCAGCGGTCTTATGCTATGCTTATGCAGCCTATGCAATTTTGTGTGCGATGGCCTTTAGGCCGGTCAATTACAGCTATTCCATTCTTCTGAAAAATGATTACGATTGGTCTTCCTGACAACTACCGATGTTATAAAACCCGATTAACAGTGTCATATAAACGTAGTCGGTATATTGTTATTGCTTTACTTTAACTTTATGTATTCTAGAAGACGATAGAAATGAGCCGTAAGCAGAAGTAAAGCCAGCGGCACACGGAGCACATATGTTTTCCTGCTGGATTGCTTGCAATCTAGTAAATTACAATCAGGAATAAATTTCCGAGATTTCGCGGTGCCGAAACCTGAGTTTCGCCTACTTTATCAACCGAATTAATTCTTCTATTAACTTTTATTATCTTCTAATGTCTCTACTGATGCATAATTAAATTCTCGCTATTTTTCAGTTATAGTCTAAGATTGTAATATTGTATTAAATTAATCTAATAATCAATATTATTTAAGTGTCCTTTAATGCGAGACATGAATAACATATTGGTGATAAAAAGTTTTAAAATGCTGTTACAAAATGACGATTGATGTAAAGGATGGAAATCAGAAAAGCGATGGGCGACACTGAACGATTCTTGAAAACTATTGTTAAAGATTCTCGTCGATCGATTTAATGGTGCGTGTCCATCTGTGAGTAAGAACTCTCTTTGCTCTCGAGTTTTTACTCGCAGGTGGAGACGCACCATTACAGCGCATTCTAAAACTTTTTATCGTTTAATTCTTTTCGAGAATGTATGCCTTGTGTGTATAGAACAATTCAACGTTAATAAAAGATATTTTTCGAAATTTAGTGCCGCGCGTCGTTTTTCGGAGTTTCTCGTCTTTTTTACTTTTGCAAAAATGTATAAGATAGAGAAAGAGAATTATTGAACCATTCGCGGTCAATACTAAAATATTTCGTGATATATGTTTTTAAGATAGAATTTAAGTAACTATTATTATAAATATAGACTTTTTTTCAAATCTGGTATTACTCTTAACAATTATCTTTTATTTATATGATTATTTTATTGAGAAAAAGGATATGAAATAAGATTGAATTATAATTAATTTAAGTACATGCACTTTTATATATATTTATTGAACCATTCGCGGTCAATACTAAAATATTTCGTGATATATGTTTTTAAGATAGAATTTAAGTAACTATTATAAATATAGACTTTTTTTCAAATCTGGTATTACTCTTAACAATTATCTTTTATTTATATGATTATTTTATTGAGAAAAAGGATATGAAATAAGATTGAATTATAATTTAAGTACATACACTTTTATATATATTTAAAGAACAATTATTTTATCTATTTTGTACATAATATGTAGACGTATACAAGAGAAATACTTGAAATAGAATTTTAAATATAATTAGAATCATACAGAAATAGCGTAATTACTTCCATAAATGAAAACGAATCGCGTTAGGTTAAGTTATCACAATTGTATTCCAATAAGGAGAAAACAACCAAGAACCATCAGTTAACTGAGTTTCCGGCAAAACTACTTTTTCCCCTGGTTTGAAGGCAGGCATTCCAAGATAAGGACAACTGGCACATCTGAATGCGTCTCCTAGATAACACTAAACAAAACATAAAAATTTGACATTTAAATTTATACAGTTACATCATTAAATATGACACTTTGATGAATTTCGTGAAAAAAAGCAATAGTATGAAACGTACACTTCCACAAGAAGATTTAACAGTATTTTCCGGTGCATCTTTGCCACTTAATTCTTCTGCGAGTCCACATGAACAGTCCTTGCACGCTTTTCGCTTACCCGTTGTCGCACAGACTGAAAGTATTAAATATGTAGATAGATATGTTACACAAATTCACAAATTCTCTTTGTCCAATTGTAAACGAAATGGAAAAGACATACGTATATCATTTCTAATATAACGGAAATCTCACCTTTTAAGGATGACGCATCTGGCTTCACAAGCTCCGATTCATCCAAAAGTTCGTCTTCATCTATTAAATCTTCTTCTACCGGGCCATACATTAGCCATACATTGCCTTGTTTGCGAATGAAATGGGAATACTGGAACCTACCTAAATTATAACAGAAAGCTATGCAAGGTTTACTCAAATGATGGTTTACTCGCCAATACTGTGCCAACTTCTTTTATATCGCTATATACTTTTAACAAAAGATTTGTACTCTCCAGATCGAAGCCCTTCGCGTCTGTATCTTTTACTTTGAAACCAGATAATTTCAAGCTAGATATTCTGTCGGAATACAAATGTGTGCCGGGCTTTCTGTTTGGTAGCGGTTCACGAATGACAAGCAAACCGTTGGGTTTCAAAATTCTTAATGCTTCGGCTAGGAAATCCTCGTTCGTGAAGAATTGTTTAAAAATAGCGATGACGACGTCAAACGTAGATGCACCATAAATCTCTCCAATTAATCGAAAACCTTGTATATCATGTTCTAGAATACAGAATAGATTAGCATTCTTTTCATTGTTGTATAGAGAAAGCATTTTGCAAACAACGTACACATAAATTTTCCACGTCACAAAAACCGGGTAAATGAAATCACCTTTATTTATTATATCTGCAATTTGCAATTTGCCAGAATGTCCGACGTGTCGCTTGATCATGGCAATAAAATCTGCCAGGTCATTCGAGGACACGTCGTTCCCTGACACGACGAGAACCTCGTGTCCTTCCTTGACGAGAAACATTATGCCGCGACAGCGATTGACGTGGCGGACGATAATTCTCAGGGAACCAAATCTGCAAACAATCAGTATCCTTTGTGGAGTACAACGTAAACGAAACTAGAAAAATAGCTAGTCTTCAGAAACCGGGCTTACGCAAGATTGGATAAGCGTACCTCTCAGGTCCGAGTTTTGAGGTTACCTTGTTGTATGTATTCTCGAGCGAACGACTGTCGAGAATGCCGAGCAGTGCCGAGACACGTGCACGCGTGTATCGCCTCGTTCAGGTGTCAAGGAAATACGGGGCCCAGTTCCTTTCGCTTGCGTCTTTCTTACTCAAATTCTCTTTTTTTTTCTTGTATTTTTATACTTCGCGTAAACGAGAAAATAAGTTACTAATACAGAAATAACGCTCGCGTAAACGTAGTAAGTAACGTGGGTGCGTTCAGCCGACCCTCCGCTAGCCTAGCAATCGTAAGCAGTCGCTCGTTTCCTCTCCTTTTAATCCATTGAGTGAAAGGAGAGGAAACGAGCGACTGCTCACGATTGCTAGGCTAGCAGAGGGTCGGCTGGACTCAGCCAGTCTCGCTCCGACACTACCGTGTCTCTCGAAAATAGGTTAACTGAACTGATGTGTCGTAACTTACGACGATCTTGATATCTGTCACGTATCAAGATTATACTTCTGTAGTATAATAATAAATATATATAATATATAATAATTAATAACTTACGATAAAACAGGACTCCTCGGCATCAGCTCCCTACCGTCAATATATAAAATCACATCACAGTCGGTCTCGCTCCGACGACACTACCGTTCTCTCAACAATATAGGTTAAGTTTAAAGTGAACTGACTGTGACGTGACAGCGCGCTGAACGCACTATCTGCACTGCGCGCAGTACAGCACACACGTATGAACGCAACTATATCTGCACTGCGCGAAAGCGCCGCCAGTGTCGAAAAAGTGAAAAGGACGCGGCGATTTCAGCCAATGATGAAAATGATGGCCTGGCATGAGAGACGGTCGACGTAGAAAGTATCTTAAAAATAAATTTTCACATTTGGACTTTGCGTCGCAATATCTCCGCTCGTAGGGCACGTAGCGGAAAATTATATAGGAGATACCCCCCCTATTTTGACCCCAACTATCGATCAAGCCTACTTAGAACTTGATCCGTTCGCTCGTTATCGAGATCTCAACATCTTGAGTACTCGCAATCCGTCGCGTCGCGTAAAAGAGTCACGGTCGGTCTCGCTCCGCGTGTACTTGGCGCGAGACACTACCGTGTCTCTTGATAAATATTTTGCTCTTTTATCAAACTACTTGGTGCTGCTCTGGAATGCATGAACATCTACTGATGAAAAGCAATACCGTAACATATAACATAAGAACAATATAATTATCATAAAATCACGTAAATGGTTAAATAATCATGGTTAAATCACTTAATTAATGATTAAACTGCTTTTTAGGAGATTTGGAATCGGCATATTTCTATAACGTATCTCCAACTGAAGGCTCCAGTTGGATTAAACTGTTAAAAATTTTGAAGTTAAGTTAGCATCAAGATTTAAGTATGAAGCCGTTAATAAATAATTTCATTAGAGACTCGTTCAATAAGGTTACAAAGGCAAATATTTGTATTTTAAGATGGTCATTGAAATGATTTTTATGATATTAACGTGGTTTTTGCATGCCACGTAATCTCTATTTTTGGATTTAACGACAAATCGCTAAATATATATGTACAATGTACATATTAGTAATAATTATACAAAAATACTTTTAAAAATATTTGTGTGAACAATATATATTTATTAAATAAAAAAAAATTACCTGAAATTAAAATGATTGTTTCTGTGCGGTGTCGTACTACGTGATTGCGTGGTCCCACGGAGCCATGCAAGAGACAGCGTCACTGCGAGAGAAGACCGGGAATGGTGGGGGTCGGTGCTGCGACCAAGCGCATAGCCATACACACTATAGCGTTCTTCCCTCCACTTATGGCTTCTGCACTCAGAAACGTTCTGTTTATCCGTGTGACAAACTCATAATTTGAAAAGTTTAATATTGATTATATAAGAAATATAAATTTTAAATTTTATCTATTTATTTTATTATCAATTTACTTACTGGCTTTTAATTAAAAATTAATTGTATATATAATTACCTTTTATTATTACAAAACAAATAACATCAAGTTATAAAATTAAATACCACTTATAAAATTTGTCTTAATTTATACTTTTATTCCCCGAAAGTGTAAGTCAGTCTCTTTTGATTCCATGACATTTTTTTATTCAGATTTCTCTTTCTTTTAGTCCAAAATTCTTTAACTGGTATATATTATCTGTGCAATACGTATGATTGTGTGATACCTTAATAACGTCTTAATGACGTTAATAAGATGTTATTAAAATGTCATTTGACATTATTTTGCTACTTAAAGTATTATATTTCAACAATATATTGCAGCAATATTACTGTAATATTTTAATATTATTTAAAAACATGTAATACATCAGTAATATTTCTGAAATATTTCATTGTAATACGTAATATTTCCACTATATTGCAATATTACTGCAATATTTCTGTAATATTACGTGCTATGTGGGTAACCAACATCATTAAATATCAATTTTACTCTTACGATAATTTCGAAATTCGATCTGCATATAAACGAGATAATCAGTATCAAGGAATGTGAGCGTGTTTCTATATAAAAACTCGAAAATTTTACTTTGACCATTTTTTCAAAAATTTGCTCTGTAGCAGCTTGAAGGCGATGCTGCTGATTACGAATATTATAGTTAAAGTGCGATTTTCTCATTATTTTGGTCGTAATATGGATTTTACGATTCTAGTAATAAATGACTCCTGTCGACCCTTAAGAAACGTCGTCGTCGTCGTCGGACAAAAATGGCGTCTATACACTCTGTACCTTTCCTTTTTTTTTTGACACAAGAAGACAGTGATGCTTGTCCAGACTCGTGCACTGCAGTGCCACGCAGTGCACTGTCGCAGTGCGTGACAGCATATGTACGTACGTGTGCGTTCTGCGCTCAGTGCAGATAGTGCGTTCAGCCGATTCAGCGCGCTGTCATTACTATGTCTACGCGAGCGTTATTTTTGTAGTAACTTACGATAATTTAATTACGTAATTTCTCCGCGTAAACGGGGTTTTGTGGTAACTTACGATAATTTATTCCGTGTAAACGAGTGAATTATCGTAAGTTACTACAGAACGTTCGCGTAAACGTAAGTCATTTATAATCTAGAAATGGAGTGTGTGACAGTCGTGACTGTCGCCGCGTCGTGACAAATAGTGAAATATATAAGTAAATATACGGTCAATAGACCGTAGAGAGCTGATACCAAGGGGATTTTTAAGAACTTGTGTATCCAAAATCGCACACGTACATATATATGCTGTCTTGTAAAAGTTGTCAAACTGTATGTTTACGCGAGCATTACTTCTGTAGTAATTTACGATAATTCCTCCACGTAAATGCGGTATAAGTAATGTAAATTACCAATTTGCAAAAAAAATTAATTCGTTTTTACTTAAATACTAATTTTCACGAACTAGAAATTTTTCTCTGTCAAATTCCCACACAGAGCATAATATTTATAATATTTAATAGATATCCATTGGACCCACACAGCACAACATGTTCCAGAAAGCTTTCCGAAAGATAACTTGGAAATTAATATTAAAATGTAAAATTGAAATCATTCAGAAATATTTCTGAAACGTTTCATCAAAATAATATATCATTGAAAGCTTTACAAAAGATAACTTGGACAATAATATTGAAATGTAACATTAAACACATTCAGAAGTATTTCTGAAACGTTTCAACGAAATCTTTTATCGATTAAGACCCTTTCCACTGAAATAATTCTGAAATATTACGGAACATTTCAGAGAAATATTTCGTACGTAATGTGTAAAATACGTATCATTGAAAGCTTTCCGAAAGATAACTTGGAAAATAATATTAAAATGTAACCTTGAAATTATTCAGAAGTAAAAACGGAGAACTTGAATCGCCAGTGAATAATTAACAATTAGCAAAAGAATTATGTTCGACCCAACTGGCAAATTCTTATTGTTCACAAAACGCTACGTTTCGACCGCAGATTTCGGTCTCTTTCAAGCGTATAAAAACTCACAAATATTATTAGTCAGACATAATGCCCAAACTACGCCGAATCTAAAAACTAAACATAAAAAATTGTGGCACGCAACAATAAGTATAAGTCCAAAATAATTATATAAATCAAAACTTACATATTTGTGTGTTAAATTCACAGAAGTAAAATACAATTTAAACGGCATTTTCGTTATTCGTTTATGTCGAAGGGCATGTAAGAGCTGTGCGGTGGTAAAATTTTAACCGACGAGAACATACAAATAATTAAACAAACCAATGACGTCAATATTAAAAGCCAGGGCGTGGAAGGTGAAACAGAAAAGAAGGAGATAGAATTACGTTTCTTTCGTGATATGTTCATAGAGAGCGTTAAGATTCTCCTTGTCCTTTTGTAAATTAATGGTATATGTAGATATCCATTGGATATCATTGGATATCTACACATCCAATGGATTATCTATTAAATGTTATGCTCTGTGGGTTACCAATTCTTTAAGTAATTTGTAATTTACTTTTACCTAAATATCCCTGTTTAACACTACAAAAATGCCTGATATCAATACAAAATTACCTTTTTCAAAAAAGGTTAAAAAAGGCGCCAAGTATACACGCAATGTATTTTGTAAATTCAAAAATCCAACCTAAGTAGTAGCTTTATTTCTCCTTAACAAAATTATATCATCACAAAATTACGTTACCTAGCTTAACCTAAGTAATATGTATAAATCTAACCTAAGTGGTAGTAGCTTTAATTTCTCCTTAACAAAATTATTATATCACAAAATTATGTTATCTAACTCAACTTAAGTGACATGTATTTTAAAAAAGATGTGATATCTTTAAATTGCGCCAATTGCAAAGAGAATATATATATTGCTTTAAAAAATAATTGTTGTGCAACTACTTTAAAAAAAAAAACCCAAGTGGTACATATCTTTGTATTCCTATTTAAGGGTCTTCCTATTCCAACCCAAGTGGTAATCCAATAGCTTCTTAATTCTCCTAAACAAAGTTATAATATTACAAAGAATCATTTTATCAAAAAGAATTAAAAAGGTAACAGTACAAAATAAAAATATTTAATTAAAATAAAATAAATAAATTTTTCTTGTAAAAAAAACTTGGCGCTGTTTTTTTACTTTCTTCGCATTCTTTCTTAAATTATGTTTGTTTTTTTATTTAATCAAAAATTTTAGTACTAATGTTTAAATTTTAATGTTTAAATTTCGAAGTCTAACAGCGCCAAGTTTTTTTACAAGAAAAATTTATTTATTTTTACACCATAACTCAGAATGTCACCAAATTTTGTTGACAACACTGACACATAAAGACGTATTTACAGTAGGAAAGGCAAGTTTCTACGATAAATTCTAATTGGCAAAAAGTCTAGTGTCAAGTTTTGCCCTGGTGTCGAGTTTTCCCGGTCTCCCCCCTTATGGAAAATACACTCAACGTCTTAAAGTTGGGTGTGATTTCGGACCGCCGATGAAGGTTAACCATCATTTCAACATCTTTGATTGGTTAATCTTCAATTGGCGGTCTGAAATCACACCCAACTTTAAGACGTTGAGTGTATTTTTCCATAAAGGCCCCTACACACAATATACGTCTTATTATTATTATTCTCATTATCACAATTATTTGCACGGTTATAATATGGTGTGGTGTGTTCCCGGTGGCGGTGGATGTTATCATGGGGTCCTTAAATCATCACACCCTCTCTCAATTCAGCCCGCGAGGTAATTGATGCATCACTTACCACAAGACTACGTTCCATCACTGCCACAGCCACCGGGAGGGCTCACTACTGCCAGAACACCAAGTACGTCCTGTACCTTTTCTATTTATTTTTTCTACAGTATGACGATCGATCACTCACGTAAATTATCATTTTATCTGGTTTCCAGAGTGCGACCAAAAATTTGTGAGCACTCCTGACGGACCGCTGAACGGAAGCTTTCACGCACCGACGCTGATCAATCTGAAGGAGATCCACGACAGTGTGTTTACACATTTCTTGCAGGGCCGCGTCAGCGGTCGAATGATTTTTTTTACCTCGTTTGGCCTTCGGGGAAAACCACCAGAGTTGAGTCTTTGTTTTCATTATTTGATCCGCGAACCTCAATATATTTGGTAGACAATTGTTTTTTTTTTTCTTTTAATAAGTATTTAACAAGTAATTATTTGGAAATTATTTAGAGAAATTTGGAAAGCCATTTTTATAATTTGGAGAAGAGTATATAATTAATATTAATAAAAATTAATTAAGCCATATATAGTGGGCAGACATATTAACCGATTTTTTTTCTTTTTTTATAGATTCTAAATGATATGGAAATTGCTTACAACACATTTTATTATTTAAAAAACAATTTTATTTATTATTATTATTAATAATACATAGTCAGAAGAGAAAGCAGGAACCGTCCCTGACTTACATCATGTATGTATGATATACGTGCTCATTTCTGTTCTTCTTCAACGTTAATAGTATTTTGTCCGCAACAGCAGTATAACAATTCACCTTAAAAATTTTGGAGCATACAATTATAACACAAACACATTCTTTATTTCAAGACATTAATTTCAAATATGTTATCAGAAAACTACATAAATCTCTACAGTGTCATAAATTGCAGTATATAAATTACAATACATCAGTCAATATCTCTAATTAATATTTTTGATTAAAATTCAATATGAAGAATCTAACAGATGTTCGTGTTAAATTTTTTTAATTAAACAAATATTTTTTCAACTATAGTAAACTGCGCGCCAGACAAATCGTACAATTTAATTTCTCGCAATAATTTCTTACAAGTTTTTAGATGCTTAGCATCAAAAAGTAAATCGTAACGATATAATTAGGGGGGATATAGAGGGGAATTTTACTCCGCCAATCAAAATTATGTTTCAAATCTGACGATTTGTCGGCGCGCAGTTTACTATAGTTGGAAAAATATTTGTTTATTAAAAAAATAACACGAACATCCTGTTACGGCTTCCCTTGCCCTATTCTTCATATGTAACTTATTTATTTCTCGTTTAATGTTTAAGAAACATCAATATTAATAAACAGTAAAGGACAGAAAAATGATACAATATAAATATATTTATGATAGAAAAAAGAAGAATAAAAAAGATATTGAGCGCATATGTGTACAAGAATAATTTTTAAATTCTTATGAAGGCCAAAACACATCTTATTTTTAAATATTTTCTTTTATTTTAACACTTGTAATATTTCAAGCCTATTGATCTAATTCAATATTTTAAAAAAGTCAAAATTAATTTTATTAAGCACAAATGGAACGACTAAGAATACAAAAACTGCTTCATATGTAATTAAATTTCAAGATTAATTAACATCAGAAAATAACGAAGAATCTAATGGAAACGAAATGAAAAGAACAGGAAATACTTTGCAATTAAAAAAGGAAATGCTAATATCTCTGTAGTTCATAGAGCAGAAGTGATTTAGCTCTGTTCTTTCTTTATTTTTAAAAGTATTGCACCTCGCAAAGCAGTAAAGACAATTAGCCATTTGCTTGGAAGCTGAATAAAGCATTTAACTGGCCAAACCAAAGACGGAAACAATTGTTTTATTCTTCCAACGAACTGGCATCGGCCATCAGTATACATTGGCTGCGTTCAGCAGAACGCAACAGTTTTCAACCGTTTATGATCTCTGCTGAACGATTCTAAATGCACTCAAAGTCTCAACACGTTCATTCAGCGGGTCGCCATGATTTCAGCTAATTAAAAGTAGCTATATCTCAAACAAACGTTATCAGTAAAATAACTGCTTTCCATGTATAACATCGCTGAAAATTATAAATATAAATATACATATAAAAATATATTATAACGCCAATAGATACAGTGGAAACGCACAGAAAGTTACAAAATGGTATTGTGAAAACTATAATATAAGAAGAAAGTAAAGAAATATATTATAATTATAATTTAGATAAATTTAGGTTAGCACGAATATAACATAGAATAATAAGTTAAATCGTTAAATGTACACAAAATATGTTATACTTCTTGATGCATTATACTTATTAATTAAATATGTAATGTACTAACTCAAATTATAATCTATATATATAAGTACCGGACGTCTGTCTGTCTGTCTGTCTGTCTGTCTGTCTGTCTGACCGCGCGAACTACTCATTCGTTAGTGGACCGAATTTTTACCAAGGGTACATAGAAGAGGAGAAATTTCCCGAGGAGTGCTATAAAGTGTAATAGTTTCGCTACCGATTTTGTGGAAACCGATTTTTTAATTTTTCTAATTTTAAGGAAATAATCGACCGAATCGGAAATACGACCAAATTCAGAGAATTGTATATGAAACAGGTGTAGAATTTACCGGGAGTGCTATAAAGTGTATAATTTTTTGGTACAGATTTTTTTGTAAGCCGGTTACAAATTTTTCCTATAATAGTTTTCCAATTTTCGGGATAATTCATCCGAATCGCAAAGAATTGTGTATGAAGTAGGAGTAGAGTAGATTTCTCGGGAAATGCTATAAAGTGTATAATTCTTGTTACCGATCTTTTTGAAAACCGGTACCGAAATTTTTCCGGTATTTTTTCGGGAACTAATCGATCAAATTTCAAAGAATTGTATATGAAACACGGGGGTAAAATTTTCCGGGAGTGCTATGATGTGTATAGTTGTTTGTTACCAATTTTCTGGAAAACCGGGTTTTTCTAATTTTTCGGGAAATAATTGACCGAATCTCAAAGAATTGTATATGAAGTAGGGGTAGATTAGAATTCCCGGAAATTACTATAAAATGTATAATTTTTGTTACCAATCTTTTTAGAAGCCGGTACCAAATTTTCAAATTTCTCGGGGAATTAAATGACCGAATCTCAAAGAATTGTATATGAAGTAGGGGTAAAATATCCCGGGGAGTGCCATAAAGTGTATAATTTTTCGTTACTGATTTTTTGGGAAACCTGTTACAAAATTTTTTCAATTTTTCGAGAATTAATTAACCAAATTTTAAATTATTGTACATAAAATAGGGGTAGGGTAGAATTTCCAAAGATTGTTATATTATAATTAAAGTGTATAATTTTTGTTACCGATTTTTTTGAAAACGGTTATAATTTTTTCAATTTTTCGGGAATTAATTGACCAGGATTAATTGAATCTTAAAGAATGACATATGAAATAAAGGTTAGAATTTTCCGGGGATTGCTACAAAGTGTAAATTTTTGTTACCAATTTTTTTGGATACCGGTTATGAAGTTTTTCAATTTTTCGGGAATTAATTGACCGAATCTTAAAGAATTATATATGAAATAAGGATAAAAAGAACTAAAGAATATAATAGAATTTAATTTTGGAGGATAAGTTTAATTTTTCATTATTGGATAGTTTTTTTATTAATGGATCGATTTTCTTGAAAGCGATGCCAACATTTTCTAATTTTTTGTTGATGATTTTGATGAAACTGGTACCAAAAGATTACTAATTTTATTGGGAATGGTTACTACGGGGGTTGAAAAATTGGGTTTTTATGGGGGTTCTATGGTGCTCCTAATTAATGGGTGAGTTTGGAAGAGAGGGGAA
>JASTWK010001598.1:0-29731 GCA_030770225.1 Temnothorax unifasciatus | reverse complement strand
TACGACAGAGATTATCCTTATGAAGCGGGAGCAACAGGAACAGAGACATTGTTACCAGTTAGACGCAGAGGAGAGAGAGAGAGAGAGAGAGGAGAGAGAGAGAGAGAGAGAGAGACTTACCTGTATAAAATAAAAGGCAATCTAAAACAAAATAGAATAATAAAACATTAAACTCCTTACATCATTTTTAAATAAAAATTTGATTGATAAGGAGACAAAAAAGTAGTTACATTTAAATTTTTTAATATTATTTTAATTTTAATACAAGAATCTTCAGTTAACCTTTCATTAATATTAATAACATATTTCTTTTAATATGTATGTAAAAAAAGTTTGGTTTTTAATTATACAGGATGTCAAATAATAAGCACATCATTTATCGTAAACAGGTAGAATTGGTTAAATACACGAATCATTGTGTCTATCTGCGCGATTTGATGAGAAGGAATAGTCCACCTTTTACATTGCTGCGCGCACGACAAAAATTCGGAGGAGCATTTTATAATTGAGATAAAAGTTGTACATCTCGTGAAGACGTTTTCCAAATACTATAATAAAGCTCTCTTTCGTTAAATAAATTTTGTCATTTAATATAATTATGAGATATCTCGTAAATATTCACTTTTCGATGACTTTATTTTGATACTTTACACGTAAAATAATAAAAAGAATCAATCTTAAAAAAATTATTTTAGAGCTTGATTGCATTTTGTAGATTCTACGTATAAAAATCAAGTAAAGCTCTTGAAAAGTGAAAGATAATGAGAGATTATATTTTATATAGAAATATTATCAAAAAAGTGTCACAAATGTAAAAATATCAATTTAAAAAATATGTCAAATCAGGAAATTTTTTTACGAAAGAGAGCTTTATTATAGTTTTTTAAAACGTCTTCACGAGATGTACAACTTTTATTTCATCTCAAGAAAAAAAAACCAAGTTTCATTTAAGAAATTACTCATGTTTTAAATTTCTTGAAAACCACAATATTACGACATGGCTGACATCGGAATCATGTGTCCTCCTTTAGACCATACAACTTTTGTCTGAAACATTTTTCTGTATCTACCATATAAAACCAATTCGCTATCTCTATTCTAACTGGTACTTTACTCTTGTATGTATGGGATATTCACGTTCGAGTCGGCCAAAGGAGATAAACACGAAAATCTCATTATGCATATTTCGGAAACACATAAATTGAGGAACATTTTAAGACTAAAACCAATTTGCTATCTCTATTTTAAGTACTTTACTCTTGTACGTACGGTGTGCTCACGTTTGGGTCAGCCGAAAGGGATGAACATGAGAATCTTATTGTGCATATTTTGGGAGCACATAAATTGAGGAACATTTTAAGACTAAAACCAATTTGCTATCTCTATTTTAACTGGTACTTTACTCTTGTATGTATGGGGTATTCACGTTCAAGTCGGCAAAAGGGGATGAACACGAAAATCTCATTATGCATATTTCGGAAACACATAAATTGAGGAACATTTTAAGATTAAAACCAATTCGCTATCTCTATTTTAATTACTTTACTCTTGTACGTATGATGCTCACGTTTGGGTCAGCCGAAAAGGATGAACATGAGAATCTTATTGTGCATATTTTGGGAGCACATAAATTGAGGAACATTTTAAGACTAAAACCAATTTGCTATCTCTATTTTAACTGGTACTTTACTCTTGTACGTACGGGGTGTTCACGTTTGGGTCGACCGAAGGAGATGAATACAAAATACTCATTGTGCATATTTTGGAAACACATAAATTGAGGAACATTTTAAGATTAAAACTAATTTGCTATCTGTATTTTAACTGGTACTTTACTCTTATATCGTATATAGGATGAAGCAATAACTATTACTACCTTAAATATATTCTAATCTATAAGGCCCAGAGAAGAATTAGTGAAACTAAAATAAAATTGTACGGTACGAAGAGGGCTATCTATAGCAATAATAATTTTTGTCCAGGTGGAGGCGCTTCAGAGATATCAAAGTCATCTTAAGTTTTTTAAATTGATTTGGTACATTTTTTTTCATAATATGATAAAGAAGCTGAAAACAAGTTAGTAAAGAAAAAACCATTAAAAAATACATTTTTGTATTGAATAAAATTTACGTTTAAAGAAGATTAAAAAATACATTTTTGTATTGAATGAAATTTACGTTTAAAGAAGATGTTCGAAGTGATGGCCATTATTATCGATACAACACTGGATTCTTTCGATCACTGATTGCCTTGCTCTTTCTTTTAATAACACCGAGAGTTATTAATGCACAGGTTGTAATAATTCGTTGTTGCATGTCTTGAAGTATAGTTGGTTCTTCTTTGTAGACCACGTCCTTTAGCGTTCCCCATAAAAAGAAATCTAGTAGTATCAAGTCTGGCGAACGAGCTGGCTACACTGTACGACCCCTACGTCCAATCCAGTGTGATTGGTAAATTTTTCATTGAGTTTATTTCTAGCAATCAAGACATGCAACAACGGATTATTACAGCCTCACAATAACTGCATTAATAACTCCCAACGTTCTTAAAAGAGCAAGCCAATCAGTGATCGAAGGAATCCAGTATTGCATTGATAATAATGATGGCCATCACTTCCAACATTTCCTTTAAACATAAATTTCATTCAATACAAAAATGTATTTTTTAATCGTTTTTTTCTTCACTTTAAATCTTGTTCGATGATCTTGTGTCATGAGTTCTGAACTTATTTTCAGAACAGCCCATCATATTACCGAATCAATTTAAAAAAAAAGATGACCTTGATATTTCCGAAGCGCCTCTACCTGGACAAAAATTTATTATCGTTATAGATAGCCTCCTTCGTACCGTACAATTTTGGTTACACTAATTTTTCTGTGGGCCTCATAGATTCGGATATACATATTTAAAGTGGTAATAATTATAGTTATTGCCTCACCATATATATAGATCTTTTTTGCGTATATCTCTTAAACTATTACAGACAGACTAATCTTAAAGAATTTGAAATTATATGTAATTTTAATGAGTGAGGGTGCTAGCTTATGTTAGGCCACCACCCCTACTTTCAATTGCAATTTCCCGCGAAACCACTTGAGCACAAAAATTGTGAAGCACATAATTAACACATAAAGCGCACTTAATTTCATGTGTTATTCCTGTTTTTTGTGGAGAGGAGGAGGTGCAAACTTAACAGACATAATAGCTTTCCATATCACACATGAGGTACTATTGTTGACACGGTTATTTTTTAAGTAGGCCTAATCCACTGATGACTGAAACTTTAACTAATTGAACAGAAACAGATTCTTTACCGCGTCTTATGCGGCTTGCTACGTGCAAGATGCAGATCGATATTCCCACTTTCGCTTGTAAAAGATTTCAATAATTACTTAATTCTACTTTTGTTCAATTAATTGAAGGATCGATCGTTTCAGTTATCAATGGATTAGACCTACTGGAGATACATATCAACAATAATAATACCTTATGGATAACATAGAAAGCTACTGTTTATAAATTATATATAGAGGTATAATATATTTGAAGTTTTACGCATACACAAGGTACAGCATTTTTTCTCTCTTAAAATTGCTGTATTAAATCAATTTATTGTTGTCTCTTTTTCGCAATGCCGATTGGTTCTTTTATTGCGCTTACTTTGTGAGTGACTGTCATTGTATATTTTGACAGTTGTGTGTATAAAGATTGAATTTATCATGAGAGAAATTACAAACATAAATGTTTTATATATTTAAAAATTTATAATAAGGAAAAAATAAGAATATGAATGATACATGATACAAATATATTTCTGGTGCAATTTTCCGCTCTTAAAAAGAGCATGTAAAGGTATATATCCAGACAAATTTATATAGCGCATAAACATAAAGAAATTGATCAGTCCATATACATGTGTATAAGGAAATGGGACCAATCTATTTTCTTATGCACGCATGCAAGTTTCTAGATATGTTCTAAGAGATGTAATTGTTGCATGCCACTTTTCTACAATAATAAATATTGATTGGTATTCTCGCTTCACTATTATTGCAAAAGTAACTGTCGCAAGAATCATATTTTGATAATTCACAAATGACAGGTTATATTGAGATTGATTTTGATTATCTTGCTCCTCTCTGTCCTCATGTTAGCAGAGAGACCAAGTTTTTAGCTTAATTTTACAGAGTGGGTATTAAGATCCCATCCCATAAGATCCCATATATACTTCCTTGTCAATGGGAGCAGATGTTAAACGGGAAGATCGAACATATAGGTATACATTTATAAATATCTTTTTAATATAAATTGAAATAGAATGATATTCTGTTTTACATCTATAGATTTTTATGATAACGAATGGGGTATATATAAACAAATAGTTACAATTTTTATTTGAAATACCTTATTTATACCTTCACATATTACTCTTAACTAAATATTATTTTTCTTGCTAGGAATATCCTTGCTCGATGAATATAGTGGTCACTCAGATGAAAAACATGTGTATCATCAGCTTTAGGTGTGCGACATGCATATACATGTGTATCAACGCCCACATATGGAAACAATTCGGAAGAAGAACAAACTGTTCTAATGAATAAGCTTCGAACCTCATGCATGATAGGTGTTTTAATGGTCCATATTTTTCAATCATTTGTGAATAATGAACCAAATTGTGATGTTTCGGCTTCAAATGATTTCCGAAAAGATCTATGTTTAACTTTAAATATTGTTTTATACATATTTCAAGTATTTGATGAGTATCTGATGTCAAAGAATCTAATGTGCAGGTAATACATACTATTTTCCTGAGAAGTAAGTATAGTTTCCAAAATTTGTTTTGCATAGGAATTAAATTACCAATTAATAGACACAAATTATTAACTAAAAATAACATTTCTGAAACAGATAAACTTAGAAGTTCATTTATTATTGGTACAGCTTGTAATATTAAAGTAATATTTCTGTCACAAGATATGCGTTCATAATTACTTAATCGGTTATTTAAGTGTTGTAAAGTAACAAATTTTTCAACGTTAATAAAATTATTCAGTATTTTTCCCATATCATATCTGTATACACCTTCAAGCAAGTCGTGCATTGGGTCTACGGATAAGTTCTTTAATAAATGGAAAGCAGGTATCTTATTGAAAATACAAGGTTCTTGAACACCAAATATTTTTTTACTGTAATGTTCCGAGTAATCTTCAATCTTTCTAATTAATTGATCATTTTCAGTAGGTAGAGTAAGAGAGTTCTAAATCACTTTGTGGTGGGGGGTATGACGTCATCGGCATGGTGGGGGTATGACGGTGTGGTGAGGAGAAGGTGGCGGGAGGGTGGTGGGTGGCAGGGGGTGGTGGGGCGGCAGGGGGTGGTGGGTGGCAGGGGGTGGTGGGTGGTGGGTGAGGGGGTAAATTTAAAAAAATAAAAAGATTAAATAGATTAATAAATAGATAAATTAAAAAAAATAGATAAATAGAAAATTAAATAGATTAATAAATAAATAAATAAAATAAATAAATAAATAAAAAATTAAATAAATAAATAATTATGGTGCCGAAGGCCATTTTAGGTCTACCTTCCAAAATCAACAAAACCATATTTACGTGACTTAAACAATAGATTGTAGTTGAACGCAGAAAGAGGCTCCATCAAAAGGTTGCAAGGGTCCAAGGGTTTACTTGGGATCGACTAGGTCGAGAGTACTTTTTTTTTCTGGAGGGAAATCTTGCATTGGTACACTTCTATGACATCGAGAATTGCAATTACGGTTTTTTTAAGTTTTTCTGTTAATATTTTTTTCAATTTTTGTTGATTTTTTTGCTGAACGCAGACCTAGAAAATGGTCTTCGACACCATAATTATAAAGCTCACCTTTGTACTCATACCTGTGTGATGGTCCTCCTCGCCATCGAGATCCTCCCGCCCCACACCCCGCGCGAAGCACCACATATTTATGCTAATATTTAATTTTAGAAATTACATCATTTATTTAATCGTAAAAAAAATCCGTTTATTTAACTCTTTTTACATAATATTTCATACTTCATACGCGACGACCCGGCATTAATAAAGTAGAAAGTTTCCAATCTGTTCGCGTAAAGATGTAAAACAAGTATACTTGGTGCGAAACACTATCGTGTCTCTTGACATAGTCAGACAAGACATTCCCCAGATATTAGATTCCAGATAGACACATGTGGATATTTTTCCTTCATCTGAGCAAAGAAATTGCTATTGTGATCATGCATTACATGAATCGCTCTCAGTTTAGGATGCTGCTCGAAAATTGTGGAACTAAATAATTGTCGCAAGTATACTTGTTTTACATCTTTATAAAGCGTCAACTCGTTGATATCATCATGATGATCCACCAAATTGATTTCTTCCAAGCGTTGACAGGAAGAAAACAATCTATGGAACAAATGTCCATTGAGTGTACCATCGTTCCTGTAACAAAAACCACATACTATTACTACACTGTTAAAGGTTAGAGGATGAAATTTAAACTAATACCATGAGTTAGATTTATTTTGTTATTTTTAACTACCATGTGCGTCAAAATTTATTAGTTTGAAACAAAATAGGATTATTTTAACTCCATTGGTTTAGTCAAATTAACATTGTTTTAGTTAAATTAACTATATATTGAGTACGAACAGTGGCGGCCTATGGAATAGTTAAAAATTACTCAAAATTGAGTTTAATTTAACCCTATGAATTTAACAGGGTACGGTTCAATCGCAAAGAAAAAAACAACCGTTCATGATGTTTGCAAGAGATGCGAAAACATACAAATTTCAATAATAAAGAATATGATAATATACATTAAAAATATATATAGCACAAACTTACATCCATAAAATACACAGTTTTCGTAAATTTTTGCACTCACAGAGGTCATCAATATTTCGCGACGAAATAATACCTCCCGATATATCTAAAATTTCCAAGTCTGGACACGAAATTCTTAACTGCATTGTAATTGCGTCTGCATCTAGATCTTCTGTTACACCGCCGGGACAAAGTAAGACATGCATTCGTCGAGTTTTTGCAGTATTTTACAAACAGGTTTAGCCGTTCTAAATGTCATTCTAAGGTCTAAATGTTCTAGACCTTTTATGTTGCGGATGTTCGAGAGACCTTTATCCGTTAATGCGCCTCGATATGCAGCGAGATGCAATACTAAAAATAATATGTACGTATATATATATATATATTGGTATCACATCCAATTTACCCGTAATCTTAACAATTCATATTTATAATATTAAATTAATTTAATTACCTTTCAAATTTTTACATATCCTCGAAATTTTAAATAAAATAAGGTTATTAACAGAGTTGCAGTCTCTCAACCGCAGGTGAGTTAAAAACCTACCAAATTTGTTTATCAATCTTAACAAATGTGCAACAGAAAATTCACTTGATGTTAAATCTGTTTTAAAAATTTACTTGTGGGTGCAAAAAAGATATTATATTATGGATGTGAGTAGAATTTTTATGTTGTATATTACGTAAATTTAAACATTTTAATTTAAAGAGACTACGATCCCGTGTTATTTTTCTGAGACGTTTATTTACTGCATACATGTGACTCAACGACTTCATATCTAGGTTTTTTAATATTTTTAGAATTATTTCGTCCTGCAAAGATAAAAAATAAAATTTCAATACATGAGATTGCATATGGTAGTTGTGTGTACCCCTACCAAAGATAGCACTACACTAACCGCGTTTTCTCGCGAGCGCTCGGCCGCGATGACTTAAGTATGTAAACAAATTCGACAACAATATTCATTGCCCCGATCGACACTCTCACCGACGATCTCATCAGACGACATAAGCTATAGGCAAACATGTACATGTGGAGAGTCACATCATCGTGACCCGCAGAGAGTCTCATGGTATTGTTGGGGACTCATATTCCACACATCCAACCATACACTACTACTCTCCACAACTACATATGTTATCCCCAAAATACATTTTTGAATACTTACAGGAAGTACAGATAAATTCTTGCAGAGTGACTTCTCCTTAATTACTGATGGCAGTTTGATATCATCTCTTATATTATACTTTGTATTATTCAACTGGTAATTCCTATGATATTTCTTATCCTTAGAAGATATATCGCTGTGAAAAATATTAATACAAATTAATTTTAATTGTCAAGGGTGAGGATATTCATGAAATGCTAAAATTTTTCATATCAATTGTACAGCATCTAGCCATATAGAATACTTTGAAGAGCTGGACATAAAATTTGTTTTAAAAACAACAAAAAATGTGTGTGAAAAATTTCAGAAAGAAACCTTAAACAGTATTAAATTTATTCTATTCTAAAAATCACCTCCAAAAACAGCATTCTAGTCAAGAATACCCCCCTTAAGAGAATAAAAAAAGATTGAATATTACATATAGTCAATTATTATAATACCTTTCACAAATACTACAATATTCAAGAAATTTCTTTTGAAGATCAAGTATATCCAAGCGAGCATTTTTAGGATTAGGTGTCAAATTGTGAATATCCTGATTGCACGGATACATGCAGTTGATATGTTTTAACAGATTAGTTAAACTCTGTTCAGGTTCTTTTGGACAGATTAATTTTAACGTCCCTATCAATTGCACGGCATCTAGCTGTGATGAATACTTTAAAACGCTGGATATAAATTTTAGCCTTATTGTTTTGGTTTTAAAGTTGCACAGATGCGATAATGGTGGAGAAAATATCCTCGATGTCGCAGGAACAATCTGACGCTGTCCATTCCATAATAAAAACCACCGATCGTCAGAATCTTGAGCCCAAATTTTAGTTACGTATCCAGGATTATATACTTCATATTATATAGACACTCTGATTGGATATACAGCTTCGTGAAACTCGAGATCTTCAAAACAGAAAATTTAATTATAATCCTTTCTGAACACAAACGTATCTTCTTCAACAATATCTTATTTAATTAAAATCAATTCAAATGTTATATATACATACCAATATAATTATAATGGCTGTTTCTATAATTTTGTGATACATAATTATCCTGCCATGGGGATCCTGAGATATCGAAACCATAAGTTCTCTGTACAGGAAAGTTGTGCAAAAGTTAGATTACATTCTACTAAACAATAACACACACGGAGAGAATTTGCTCTTAAAATTTACTCTGAAATCATGGTAGTTGTGGGACAACATGTTCCACCAAGAATTTTATGCTGGCTATTGTAATTAATATCTACCATAATAAAAAATATTAATATCTATTACATTAAAATATAAAATATGTTTGATTTATTTTATTAAAATAAATCTAGGAAAATTTCAATAATTTTTCAAAAAATTTACCAATCTGCTTGGTAATTTTTATCACGTTGTTTGTAAAAATGTCTTTTGTATATTTTATAAATTCCTTGGTTGCCAAGTTGTCCCAAGTTTGTAGTGAATTTAAGGGTAAAATATAACAAAAAATTCTCTCCGTGCATATAATAATATCATCAGAAAATACATACCATAACTAATGTTTTCGAAAAATCTCCATAATTCGGAAAATTGGTAGGTGTTCCAATTATATTTCTAGCTGTTTCGGCTAAACTTCTATTATTATGATATGACATCCTGTCGCAATGGCACCATTCACAAATTGATAGATGAAATCAACACGATCCATTACATGCAATACCTATTATAATTATCCCACAATTAAAAAATTATATATTATTATCTTGTATGCTCTTATGATGTCAGACTGATAACCGAAGTAACATATTTTTATTCGTTCACCAAAAAGTATATCACACAAACGCTATTTGTAAGCCGAACAATAGGGTAACTCAGGTATGTACGTCACACCTAAAGACAACTCAAATACTACTGCGGCTTGACGCATCCCTCGTTATATACCTTTTGCTTTCTCCCACTCCAACTGAATCTTGAAAGATCATTTCTTTCTTTCTTTTGCATTTCTTCCTCTGTTTTGTGTACTGCATCGTTCGAAAAATAGCTCGAAATAGATACGTCTACGCAATAACCACCACCCCTTTTCCAAGAAAAAATTGTTTATGGCACCATGAAGCACGAATAGTCCTCGAGTGGATAACGTATTATAAGAAAGGATATTAATAAAGATATCGTACATCTATTTCATATTTCAAGCATTTAATATGGCGCATATGTCATACATACTTTTTTGTATATTTAATATTTTGTATTTGATATTTTATATTGGATATTTTGTATTTAATATTTTTTACATAGTTTATTTTTTATAGGTTTTAAAAATACGATCTGCATGAATTAAATCACATTGTCCTTATATATCCATGAATTGTGTGATCCATCGAATCCCAGCCATTTCACATAGGCCTCGTTACCCCCCCCCCTCCCCCTCCTGTGCAGTACTTTATACACAAGATACGTGTCCGGGTAAGTCGCACAATGTAACTCGTGATCGTAGAACGCTCCAGCGATAGATTTTCCGCGATAGTCCTCCAGCAGATAGGTTAGGTTACGGGATTAGTACGTTGCACTTTAATGATCTAAACACCTCGATGGCCCAATTCGGCGTGTAACCCTTCTCGAAAATTTTCTTGTATTTGCTTACGCGTACCGAGTCGCCCGCTTTGAACTTTGTCGGATCCGCGATCTTTATCGCACTGTACACCGTAACCAAGAGCCTTTCGGCGGGGATTACATACGTACAAACACATATATACATACGTACATACATACATACATACATACATACATACATACATACATGCATACATACATACATACACAAGGTAAAAGTGCCAATAACCCGACATGTACTTATATCCAGACACCTTTATTATTTATAAATATAACGCGAATTAAAATAAAAAATAAAAGTATTTTTTCTTGTAGTTTGAAACTTCAGTTATAATATCCAAACGTTTATTTCCATAAATATATATTTTTTAAAGGTATCTAGACACAGGTACGTGTCCAGATTTTGGTACATTTTCTACGCTTAAGTGTCCGGGTATTGGTACCTTTACCTTATATACATTATGTTATAAAGGTAATGTGCCCCCTATGACAACGTATCGGTCGAATCCGGTACAATATATCGCCTATCGTCGTACGGACTCAGAGCGATTTTTATCTCGCGGATAGTGTACACTTCGTACAATTTCGATCTTATGCATGACTGCGATCGAGTCATTTCGATCTCATCGTTCAGACACCGCGTGTAGTCGTCGAACGTAATGGCACGCGCGATGCTGCGGCTTTTGACACCTTTCGCTTTTAGTGTCTTTTTTACTGTCGACTCGCAAGGCATACATTCTAGTCTAATTTTTTACATAGTCCTAAGTCTAATTTTTACACAGTTTATTTTTTCATATGTTTTAAACATACGATCTGCATGACTTAAATCACATTGGCTGCGTTCCACTTATCGCTCACAACGCTCGCGAGCATCATTTCGTTCTTGTTTAACATTTGACAAACAACAAGGATGAAATGATTCCACGAGCGATGTGAGTGATAAGTGGAACGCACTCATTGTTCATATGTGTATCCAAGAGTTGTGCAATTCATCAAATCCCAACCATTATACATACGTACATACATACATACATACATACATACATACATACATACATACATATATACATACATACATACATACATACATACGTACATACGTACGTACATACATACATACATACATACATACATACATACATACATACATACATACATACATATATACATACATACATACATACATATGTACGTACGTACATACATACATACATACATACATACATACATACATACATACATACATACATACATACATACATACATACATACATACATACATACATACATACATACATACATACATACATACATACATACATACATACATACATACATACATACATACATACATACATACATACATACATACATACATACATACATACCTACATACATACATACATACATACATACATACATACATACATACATACATACATACATACATACATACATACATACATACATACATACATACATACATACATACATACGTACGTACGTACGTACATACGTATATATGTTTAAAGAGATTTATAGTATTATAATAATTTTAAGTTTTTCCGGAAATAGAATAAATACGTATGTAAAGATTAATTAAAAATTTATTAATTTTACGTTATACTACATACATACATACATATATACATATATACACTATGTTATAAAGGTATTCGATAATGTTCCCACGGCAACGTATCGGTACGGTCAAATCCATTACGATATAGATTCCGACACGTAGCTCGTCAAAGGATGAGACAATTGCAGGTCATAAATTATAGCAGCCTGTCATCGACGCTCAATTCTATAACATTTGTATAGCTCTTATCTGACCAGATGTGCTTCCATGCAAAAAAAACATAGAATTTGTCCGTCCCTGTTTTTCACCATTATGTTGGGACGGACAAATTCTATGTTTTTTTTGCATGGAAGCACATCTGGTCAGATAAGAGCTATACAAATGTTATAGAATTGAGCGTCGATGACAGGCTGCTATAATTTATGACCTGCAATTGTCTCATCCTTTGACGAGCTACGTGTCGGAATCTATATCGTAATGGATTTGACCGTACCGATACGTTGCCGTGGGAACATTATCGAATACCTTTATAACATAGTGTATATATGTATATATGTATGTATGTATGTAGTATAACGTAAAATTAATAAATTTTTAATTAATCTTTACATACGTATTTATTCTATTTCCGGAAAAACTTAAAATTATTATAATACTATAAATCTCTTTAAACATATATACGTATGTACGTACGTACGTACGTACGTATGTATGTATGTACGTATGTATGTATGTATGTATGTATGTATGTATGTATGTATGTATGTATGTATGTATGTATGTATGTATGTATGTATGTATGTATGTAGGTATGTATGTATGTATGTATGTATGTATGTATGTATGTATGTATGTATGTATGTATGTATGTATGTATGTATGTATGTATGTACGTACGTACGTACGTATGTATGTATGTATGTATGTATGTATATATGTATGTATGTATGTATGTATGTATGTATGTACGTATGTATAATGGTTGGGATTTGATGAATTGCACAACTCTTGGATACACATATGAACAATGAGTGCGTTCCACTTATCACTCACATCGCTCGTGGAATCATTTCATCCTTGTTGTTTGTCAAATGTTAAACAAGAACGAAATGATGCTCGCGAGCGTTGTGAGCGATAAGTGGAACGCAGCCAATGTGATTTAAGTCATGCAGATCGTATGTTTAAAACATATGAAAAAATAAACTGTGTAAAAATTAGACTTAGGACTATGTAAAAAATTAGACTAGAATGTATGCCTTGCGAGTCGACAGTAAAAAAGACACTAAAAGCGAAAGGTGTCAAAAGCCGCAGCATCGCGCGTGCCATTACGTTCGACGACTACACGCGGTGTCTGAACGATGAGATCGAAATGACTCGATCGCAGTCATGCATAAGATCGAAATTGTACGAAGTGTACACTATCCGCGAGATAAAAATCGCTCTGAGTCCGTACGACGATAGGCGATATATTGTACCGGATTCGACCGATACGTTGTCATAGGGGGCACATTACCTTTATAACATAATGTATATAAGGTAAAGGTACCAATACCCGGACACTTAAGCGTAGAAAATTTACCAAAATCTGGACACGTACCTGTGTCTAGATACCTTTAAAAAATATATATTTATGGAAATAAACGTTTGGATATTATAACTGAAGTTTCAAACTACAAGAAAAAATACTTTTATTTTTTATTTTAATTCGCGTTATATTTATAAATAATAAAGGTGTCTGGATATAAGTACATGTCGGGTTATTGGCACTTTTACCTTGTGTATGTATGTATGTATGTATGTATGTATGTATGTATGTATGTATGTATGTATGTATGTATGTACGTATGTATATATGTGTTTGTACGTATGTAATCCCCGCCGAAAGGCTCTTGGTTACGGTGTACAGTGCGATAAAGATCGCGGATCCGACAAAGTTCAAAGCGGGCGACTCGGTACGCGTAAGCAAATACAAGAAAATTTTCGAGAAGGGTTACACGCCGAATTGGGCCATCGAGGTGTTTAGATCATTAAAGTGCAACGTACTAATCCCGTAACCTAACCTATCTGCTGGAGGACTATCGCGGAAAATCTATCGCTGGAGCGTTCTACGATCACGAGTTACATTGTGCGACTTACCCGGACACGTATCTTGTGTATAAAGTACTGCACAGGAGGGGGAGGGGGGGGGGGTAACGAGGCCTATGTGAAATGGCTGGGATTCGATGGATCACACAATTCATGGATATATAAGGACAATGTGATTTAATTCATGCAGATCGTATTTTTAAAACCTATAAAAAATAAACTATGTAAAAAATATTAAATACAAAATATCCAATATAAAATATCAAATACAAAATATTAAATATACAAAAAAGTATGTATGACATATGCGCCATATTAAATGCTTGAAATATGAAATAGATGTACGATATCTTTATTAATATCCTTTCTTATAATACGTTATCCACTCGAGGACTATTCGTGCTTCATGGTGCCATAAACAATTTTTTCTTGGAAAAGGGGTGGTGGTTATTGCGTAGACGTATCTATTTCGAGCTATTTTTCGAACGATGCAGTACACAAAACAGAGGAAGAAATGCAAAAGAAAGAAAGAAATGATCTTTCAAGATTCAGTTGGAGTGGGAGAAAGCAAAAGGTATATAACGAGGGATGCGTCAAGCCGCAGTAGTATTTGAGTTGTCCTTAGGTGTGACGTACATACCTGAGTTACCCTATTGTTCGGCTTACAAATAGCGTTTGTGTGATATACTTTTTGGTGAACGAATAAAAATATGTTACTTCGGTTATCAGTCTGACATCATAAGAGCATACAAGATAATAATATATAATTTTTTAATTGTGGGATAATTATAATAGGTATTGCATGTAATGGATCGTGTTGATTTCATCTATCAATTTGTGAATGGTGCCATTGCGACAGGATGTCATATCATAATAATAGAAGTTTAGCCGAAACAGCTAGAAATATAATTGGAACACCTACCAATTTTCCGAATTATGGAGATTTTTCGAAAACATTAGTTATGGTATGTATTTTCTGATGATATTATTATATGCACGGAGAGAATTTTTTGTTATATTTTACCCTTAAATTCACTACAAACTTGGGACAACTTGGCAACCAAGGAATTTATAAAATATACAAAAGACATTTTACAAACAACGTGATAAAAATTACCAAGCAGATTGGTAAATTTTTTGAAAAATTATTGAAATTTTCCTAGATTTATTTTAATAAAATAAATCAAACATATTTTATATTTTAATGTAATAGATATTAATATTTTTTATTATGGTAGATATTAATTACAATAGCCAGCATAAAATTCTTGGTGGAACATGTTGTCCCACAACTACCATGATTTCAGAGTAAATTTTAAGAGCAAATTCTCTCCGTGTGTGTTATTGTTTAGTAGAATGTAATCTAACTTTTGCACAACTTTCCTGTACAGAGAACTTATGGTTTCGATATCTCAGGATCCCCATGGCAGGATAATTATGTATCACAAAATTATAGAAACAGCCATTATAATTATATTGGTATGTATATATAACATTTGAATTGATTTTAATTAAATAAGATATTGTTGAAGAAGATACGTTTGTGTTCAGAAAGGATTATAATTAAATTTTCTGTTTTGAAGATCTCGAGTTTCACGAAGCTGTATATCCAATCAGAGTGTCTATATAATATGAAGTATATAATCCTGGATACGTAACTAAAATTTGGGCTCAAGATTCTGACGATCGGTGGTTTTTATTATGGAATGGACAGCGTCAGATTGTTCCTGCGACATCGAGGATATTTTCTCCACCATTATCGCATCTGTGCAACTTTAAAACCAAAACAATAAGGCTAAAATTTATATCCAGCGTTTTAAAGTATTCATCACAGCTAGATGCCGTGCAATTGATAGGGACGTCAAAATTAATCTGTCCAAAAGAACCTGAACAGAGTTTAACTAATCTGTTAAAACATATCAACTGCATGTATCCGTGCAATCAGGATATTCACAATTTGACACCTAATCCTAAAAATGCTCGCTTGGATATACTTGATCTTCAAAAGAAATTTCTTGAATATTGTAGTATTTGTGAAAGGTATTATAATAATTGACTATATGTAATATTCAATCTTTTTTTATTCTCTTAAGGGGGGTATTCTTGACTAGAATGCTGTTTTTGGAGGTGATTTTTAGAATAGAATAAATTTAATACTGTTTAAGGTTTCTTTCTGAAATTTTTCACACACATTTTTTGTTGTTTTTAAAACAAATTTTATGTCCAGCTCTTCAAAGTATTCTATATGGCTAGATGCTGTACAATTGATATGAAAAATTTTAGCATTTCATGAATATCCTCACCCTTGACAATTAAAATTAATTTGTATTAATATTTTTCACAGCGATATATCTTCTAAGGATAAGAAATATCATAGGAATTACCAGTTGAATAATACAAAGTATAATATAAGAGATGATATCAAACTGCCATCAGTAATTAAGGAGAAGTCACTCTGCAAGAATTTATCTGTACTTCCTGTAAGTATTCAAAAATGTATTTTGGGGATAACATATGTAGTTGTGGAGAGTAGTAGTGTATGGTTGGATGTGTGGAATATGAGTCCCCAACAATACCATGAGACTCTCTGCGGGTCACGATGATGTGACTCTCCACATGTACATGTTTGCCTATAGCTTATGTCGTCTGATGAGATCGTCGGTGAGAGTGTCGATCGGGGCAATGAATATTGTTGTCGAATTTGTTTACATACTTAAGTCATCGCGGCCGAGCGCTCGCGAGAAAACGCGGTTAGTGTAGTGCTATCTTTGGTAGGGGTACACACAACTACCATATGCAATCTCATGTATTGAAATTTTATTTTTTATCTTTGCAGGACGAAATAATTCTAAAAATATTAAAAAACCTAGATATGAAGTCGTTGAGTCACATGTATGCAGTAAATAAACGTCTCAGAAAAATAACACGGGATCGTAGTCTCTTTAAATCTAAAATATGAGAAATTCTTAGAAAAGGGTATAGCCGGGTTTGTATGGGAAATCTGCCCCCGCGGCTTTTTCGATTCGCACTTGGGGGATCGATTTGACATTAAATAAAAATAATTTAGCTAAACTTTTAGCTCTTTATCTCAAACGATTTTCGAGATTTTCAAAAAAACCACTTTTTTCAATTTTATTTTTTTTTAATAGTAAAATTCAAAATTAATGAATGGTGATTTTTTTTCTAATTCTTAGGAGTAAAAGGGATGAAAAAACACTTTCATTATGAATCTCAGGTGGAAAGCCGATTTTTAAGAACAGAAATAAAACTATAATCATTTTTTTTACCGTGTTATTTAAAAGTGTCCACCGCCAAACTTTGTCAGAAAATGTCTTCTATACTCCTTTACACTCAGGAATTTTTTCATTTTTTTTGAAGTGGTGGAACATTATGAAAAAAAATAAAAACTAATTATTTTTTTCAAAATCTTGCGTTTGAACGCATTAAAACTCTTATACTGCTAGAGAAATATATAGAAAATAATTTTTCAACTGAAAAAACACAACTTACTTACAAAAATATTTAAAAATTAAGAAATGCATTACTTCAAAAAATAAAGGACATTAAAAATTTTTGAATTGACGTTAATTTTCTTTTTCACGCAAAAATTCATAGAAATAAAAAAATATAATGTTTCTGTACTATTGGTAATAATTTTATACCGTTAACAAATAAAAATGAAAATTCTTATTTGATAAGTTATACTAGGATTATTTATTTTTAACAATACGTATCATCAATTATTTACATTCGATGAAATGATTTCACATTAGATATATATAAAAAAGACTGTTTTGAATGACGTCGGTTAGTCTTCGTCACTGTCTTCATTCACTACAGCATTAACTTTTTCATTTATAAACAGACGACTCAATATTTCGGCAGGTCTTATTATTTTAGCCAAATATCGAGCGTAAGAAAGATAATATATGATAGCTGCAATGTGAGAGCAGCACCCTACAGTACGCCTACCATTAGCACAATCACAAAAATATCGACTAATCCCAGAGATGTAGGGTGCTGCTCTCACATTGCAGCTATCATATATTATCTTTCTTATGCTCGATATTTGGCTAAAATAATAAGACCTGCCGAAATATTGAGTCGTCTGTTTATAAATGAAAAAGTTAATGCTGTAGTGAATGAAGACAGTGACGAAGACTAACCGACGTCATTCAAAACAGTCTTTTTTATATATATCTAATGTGAAATCATTTCATCGAATGTAAATAATTGATGATACGTATTGTTAAAAATAAATAATCCTAGTATAACTTATCAAATAAGAATTTTCATTTTTATTTGTTAACGGTATAAAATTATTGCCAATAGTACAGAAACATTATATTTTTTTATTTCTATGAATTTTTGCGTGAAAAAGAAAATTAACGTCAATTCAAAAATTTTTAATGTTCTTTATTTTTTGAAGTAATGCATTTCTTAATTTTTTAAATATTTTTGTAAGTAAGTTGTGTTTTTTCAGTTGAAAAATTATTTTCTATATATTTCTCTAGCAGTATAAGAGTTTTAATGCGTTCAAACGCAAGATTTTGAAAAAAAAAATTAGTTTTTATTTTTTTTCATAATGTTCCACCACTTCAAAAAAAATGAAAAAATTCCTGAGTGTAAAGGAGTATAGAAGACATTTTCTGACAAAGTTTGGCGGTGGACACTTTTAAATAACACGGTAAAAAAAATGATTATAGTTTTATTTCTGTTCTTAAAAATCGGCTTTCCACCTGAGATTCATAATGAAAGTGTTTTTTCATCCCTTTTACTCCTAAGAATTAGAAAAAAAATCACCATTCATTAATTTTGAATTTTACTATTAAAAAAAAAATAAAATTGAAAAAAGTGGTTTTTTTGAAAATCTCGAAAATCGTTTGAGATAAAGAACTAAAAGTTTAGCTAAATTATTTTTATTTAATGTCAAATTGATCCCCCAAGTGCGAATCGAAAAAGCCGCGGGGGCAGATTTCCCATACAAACCCGGCTATACCCTTTAAATAATATACAACATAAAAATTCTACTCACATCCATAATATAATATCTTTTTTGCACCCACAAGTAAATTTTTAAAACAGATTTAACATCAAGTGAATTTTCTGTTGCACATTTGTTAAGATTGATAAACAAATTTGGTAGGTTTTTAACTCACCTGCGGTTGAGAGACTGCAACTCTGTTAATAACCTTATTTTATTTAAAATTTCGAGGATATGTAAAAATTTGAAAGGTAATTAAATTAATTTAATATTATAAATATGAATTGTTAAGATTACGGGTAAATTGGATGTGATACCAATATATATATATACGTACATATTATTTTTAGTATTGGATCTCGCTGCATATCGAGGCGCATTAACGGATAAAGGTCTCTCGAACATCCGCAACATAAAAGGTCTAGAACATTTAGACCTTAGAATGACATTTAGAACGGCTAAACCTGTTTGTAAAATACTGCAAAAACTCGACGAATGCATGTCTTACTTTGTCCCGGCGGTGTAACAGAAGATCTAGATGCAGACGCAATTACAATGCAGTTAAGAATTTCGTGTCCAGACTTGGAAATTTTAGATATATCGGGAGGTATTATTTCGTCGCGAAATATTGATGACCTCTGTGAGTGCAAAAATTTACGAAAACTGTGTATTTTATGGATGTAAGTTTGTGCTATATATATTTTTAATGTATATTATCATATTCTTTATTATTGAAATTTGTATGTTTTCGCATCTCTTGCAAACATCATGAACGGTTGTTTTTTTCTTTGCGATTGAACCGTACCCTGTTAAATTCATAGGGTTAAATTAAACTCAATTTTGAGTAATTTTTAACTATTCCACAGGCCGCCACTGTTCGTACTCAATATATAGTTAATTTAACTAAAACAATGTTAATTTGACTAAACCAATGGAGTTAAAATAATCCTATTTTGTTTCAAACTAATAAATTTTGACGCACATGGTAGTTAAAAATAACAAAATAAATCTAACTCATGGTATTAGTTTAAATTTCATCCTCTAACCTTTAACAGTGTAGTAATAGTATGTGGTTTTTGTTACAGGAACGATGGTACACTCAATGGACATTTGTTCCATAGATTGTTTTCTTCCTGTCAACGCTTGGAAGAAATCAATTTGGTGGATCATCATGATGATATCAACGAGTTGACGCTTTATAAAGATGTAAAACAAGTATACTTGCGACAATTATTTAGTTCCACAATTTTCGAGCAGCATCCTAAACTGAGAGCGATTCATGTAATGCATGATCACAATAGCAATTTCTTTGCTCAGATGAAGGAAAAATATCCACATGTGTCTATCTGGAATCTAATATCTGGGGAATGTCTTGTCTGACTATGTCAAGAGACACGATAGTGTTTCGCACCAAGTATACTTGTTTTACATCTTTACGCGAACAGATTGGAAACTTTCTACTTTATTAATGCCGGGTCGTCGCGTATGAAGTATGAAATATTATGTAAAAAGAGTTAAATAAACGGATTTTTTTTACGATTAAATAAATGATGTAATTTCTAAAATTAAATATTAGCATAAATATGTGGTGCTTCGCGCGGGGTGTGGGGCGGGAGGATCTCGATGGCGAGGAGGACCATCACACAGGTATGAGTACAAAGGTGAGCTTTATAATTATGGTGTCGAAGACCATTTTCTAGGTCTGCGTTCAGCAAAAAAATCAACAAAAATTGAAAAAAATATTAACAGAAAAACTTAAAAAAACCGTAATTGCAATTCTCGATGTCATAGAAGTGTACCAATGCAAGATTTCCCTCCAGAAAAAAAAGTACTCTCGACCTAGTCGATCCCAAGTAAACCCTTGGACCCTTGCAACCTTTTGATGGAGCCTCTTTCTGCGTTCAACTACAATCTATTGTTTAAGTCACGTAAATATGATTTTGTTGATTTTGGAACGTAGACCTACAAAATGGCCTTCGACACCATAATTATTTATTTATTTAATTTTTTATTTATTTATTTTTTTTTATTTATTTATTTATTAATCTATTTAATTTTCTATTTATCTATTTTTTTTAATTTATCTATTTATTAATCTATTTAATCTTTTTATTTTTTTAAATTTACCCCCTCACCCACCACCCACCACCCCCTGCCACCCACCACCCCCTGCCGCCCACCACCCCCTGCCACCCACCACCCTCCCGCCACCTTCTCCTCACCACACCGTCATACCCCCACCATGCCGATGACGTCATACCCCCACCACAAAGTGATTTAGAACTCTCTTACTCTACCTACTATTTTCTACAAATTGTTTATGAAGTTCTATTTTAGAAGCAGTACAAATTCTACAACTGTACACAGAATTAAAACTTTTATTGAAACCTAAAGTGCTATTTAATCCTAAGTTGTCTCCTGCTATATATGTAAGACTAAAGAAGATTTTATATTCTCATTGACTTTATCACAGAACAATCTGTACAACTTTTCATGAAAGATATAATTTTATAAAAAACACAAGACATTTCTAAAAAAATTTTTAGCATTAAATTGAGAGGTATTGTAACAATTTTTCGTAATAGTTGTGTAGTTTGTTTGCGTTTGCGTAATGAAAGAGAAAATGCAATAATTATTTTCTTTGGCATAAATAAAAAACCATTGTCTTTGAAAAATTTAAGCGTCATGTGTTTGGTCTTGAAAACTTGTAACGATTTTTTCATAACTTTGTAACAATGCGCCCCGTAACCGCATTGTTCTCGGCCAAATCAGCCGAATACCGCCCGGCTGAACATCCGCCGGGTGAGAAGAGGCACGGTGTGCCATATTTTTTAAGTATCCAGAAAACGCGTGCGAATAAGTCCTCGCGAGGGACTTACCGCAGCAGCCGTCTCGAAGCACCGAGCAATGCCGAGACCATCCGAAGATTGCCGAACGCAATCGCGACGCCGTAACTACGGCCGCCCCACCGCTCCGTCTCGGCGCTCGCGACTACCGTCGCCCATACCCCCGCCACTTACGAAGCGTCGCTACGGGTATATAAGCGAGCAACATTTACGAATTGTTGCTATTCGGACCTGAATGAAGACTAGGAATGAGACAGTCGTCGAGAGCGGACGAGAATCTCGCATAGATAGGCTTTTATCTGCGTTCAGTTGAGCTCGGTCTGAGTTGCGCCAGTGTGGGCGATTCCTGGTGTTGCTGGGAGGACGGAAGCCTGGTCAGCGTGCTGGGCGCTGTGTCTCCTGAGAACCAGAAGATAAGACACCCCTCCAAATTGGAGGGTAAGAACGGGACGAAGCTGCCGCTTAAGCGTCAGGCCGACGATGACATTTCTGACCATTCTAGCCAGGATAAACTTCCCCGAATAGACGTAATCACACAACCACAAGGTAAGTTTGACACTCCGAATAGATTTCAATGCCTAGCCGAGACGTTAGAATTTCCTGAAAGAAACGAGGAGGAACAGTTAGCACAAATAAATAACGAACATGTGAGTAGCAGAACTTTAAATGGTGACGCGGCTTCGGTAGCATATACGGAAGAATCCAAGCCTAATAGAAAACCACCGCCGATATACTTAGCATCTAAAATCATTAACTATGCTGAATTTGCAAATCTGCTTAAACAAAGTGTCGGTGAAAATTTTCAACTAAAATATCTGGGCAACCAGATTAAGATTCAGTTTCTCAAACTTAATGACTACATAGGATTCAAAAAGTTTGCGATTGATAAACAGTATGCGTTTCATACATACTCACTCCCAGAGGATAAGACTCTTACAGTCACACTTAAAGGACTCCCAAATATTTCAATCTTAACAGTCTCTAACGAACTAAAAAATCTTGGCATAGAAATTAACTCATGCACACTGCTAAATGATGAAAATAGCACTTATGCAACGTATAAGATCAACTTAAATGCCAAATTTTCACTCACACAACTTAGAAAATTCGTTATCTGTTTCACTCGAGAATTTATTGGGACAAGTTTATCAATCGCAAAATTATAACGCAATGCTACCGATGCCAAGCTTTTGGCCATACTTCCTCCAACTGCTATAAAAAACCGAGATGTGTAAAATGCGCGGAGAACCATCTCACGTCAGATTGTAAAAAGATGTAAATTTACCAGCAAAATGCTGTAACTGCTCAGGGGAACACCCCGCGAGCTATACAAAATGCCAATCATACATTAAATTTCTTGAAAAGCGGACGGCTAACCGCCCGACTCGCTCGGCTCTGCATATAAATAAAAACTTGCACGAAAATTCTGTTGAAATTGCCAAATAAAACATAAATCATTTTCAAACTTTGTTGATCACAATATACTGGTAGGATCGGCTGCCTCAACGAACAAGCATGAATATTTACCTCCCAAAACATACGCGGAGGCCTTGAGACTTACCAAGGATCAAAACAATGCAAACGAATTTAAACATTCTGGTGACATTGCTGATTTTAACAGCTTAATTTTTGAAATTAGAAAGTTGAGTCAACTTGTGAATATTAAAGCAATGTGCAATATTATTCGAGACCTTAATAAAAAATTAACTACTTGCACTGATGGTCTCAGTAAGCTTCAGATGTTCGTTGAGGCAGCTGATCTGATTTATTAAAATTCAATCCCCCCTCCTCTCCTCTAAACATTTGCTTGTGGAATGCCACAAGCATTAACAATAAAGAAATGGAATTAAATCACTTTATCTGTGCTAACAACATTGACATTGCTCTTGTTACGGAAACCTGGTTGTACCCCAGCACCAAACTAAACTTCTCTGGTTTCGATATAATTCGATTAGATGCTGCTCGGGTTAGAGCGGGAGGAGTCGCAATGGTAATAAGTAAAGCTTTACGCTATCACACCCTCCCTATTCTAGATGTGGATGGGTGCGAAATATTAATGATAAAGTTACTATCGGGCATAAATCTAACGCTGGGTGTTGCGTATATCTCTCCTAGCATCAAATTCGAGATTAACAACCTTGATGTAATTTTAAAAATCGCTCGTATGGCAAAACTTTAATTGGTGGTGATTTTAACGCCAAGCATAGATGTTGGAATAATTTTAGTAACGATACCAGAGGCATCAATCTATTAAACTATACAAACAAGAACAATCTCGATATTATACATAGCTCCACGTATTCTCATAAGGCACCCGGTAGACGACCTTCCAATATTGACTATTTATCGCGAAGGATCTGAATTACGACTTTACGTGCATGACAGCAAACGAGCTGTCCTCCAATCACCTTCCCATACTCTTAAATATTAAAAGAACAGAAATTAAGAGGAGCTTAAATCGATCTAGAAAGGTCAACTGGGAAGGTTTTGCGACAGCCACCTCTAGGTGGAGAATTAGACATAGTCTGCCAAGCCAGGAATCAATTGATTCCTGCATACTCGAATTGCAACAGTTTCTCTGCGGGGCCTTGAGGGAGTCCACTGAGATGCAAAAGCATAATTTCAATCATGTAACTTCAGACCCTACAGTTGCTTCAGAAATCAGCAAGCTGATTAAGCTACGGAATTATTATCGTAGAAAATTCCAACATCTTGGTTTGGACAAATTTAAGTATTACCGTAACATACTTAATAATATTATACGAAACAAAACTAATTGAAGCTAAAAAACAAAAAGTGAGCTGAACGTCTTAAAAGAACTAAAGTTAAAGACAATAGCATCTGGGGACTGTGGAGGTCGCTGCAGAGAAATAAAACTCCTGCTCCTCCATTTGAGCTTGGAAATAATTCATTTGTATATAATCCAAATGAAAAAGCTGAACTGTTGGCAAAAAACTTTCAAAAAGTTTATCAGGAAGCGGATGGTATAACTTCTCCATTTGAGAACGCAGTAAATAATTATATTGAATCACTAGATGAAAAGACACCTCAATGCGAACTAGATTTTATTACTCCTCGATTAATTTTTGATATTATCAGATCTTTTCCAAACAATAAAGCTCCTGGTTCCGATAAAGTCACTACTGTAATGTTAAAGAATTTCATCGCATAAGGTTGTAATTCAGATCTACTATATAATTTTAAACTCATTTAAGTTATATTACTTTCCATCATGCTGGAAGACAGCGAAATACTCGCATTTCCGAAACCGGGTAAGCACAAACATCGCCGGCTAATTACAGACCAATTAGCCTGCTAAGCAATTAAGTAAAGTATATGAGAGGGTCTTATTAACGCAAGATTCATGCCTTCTTGTCTAACAACAATATAATAATAAATGAACAGTTTGGATTTAAGGCTCGCCACTTCAACAGTACAACAACTGCTCAGAGTCACCGAGTTTTTTTGCTATGGAGATAAATAAAAAACGAAGCTCAGCCATGACATTACTTGATTTACAGAAAGCGTTTGATTCAGTCTGGCACAAGGCTCTGCCTATTTAAATTAAATACTCTTAGCTTGCCGGATTATTTGATTAAAATCATTCGTTCATACTTAAAAGATCGAAAGTTTTTTGTCAGTTTGAAGGAGAAGTTTCGTCCATTTATGACGCTATATCTGGTGTCCCTCAGGGTTACCATTCTGGGGCCCATATTATTTAATATCTTTATAAATGACATTCCCAAGGACCCTAAGACTGAGCTTGCAGTATATGCTGATGATACTGCCATTTACACCTCCTCATGGAGCCCGCTTTACTTGTCAGCAGGCTGCAAAGGCATGTTGATGCCATCATTCAATTCTTCGAAAGTTGGAAGATGGCGATCAATAAAGAAAAAACAGAGGCTATTATCATTACGCGTAAAAGGTTTCTAAACCTCCTTCTATATAATGTATCTGGCTTTAGGGTTCCTTGGGCCACAAAGGTCAAATACCTCGGCGTTTACATTCAAAACAGTTTGAATTGGGAACCGACCATTGAAGATAGAGTCAATAAAACTCAAGGCGCACTCAGGAAATTATATCCCGTATAAATGGTTCGAGGTAAACTCAAGACTGAATATAAATTACTTCTTTATAAAATTTGTGCCAGATCGGTGCTACTTTATGCGGCCCCGGTATGGGCTGCAGCACATAAAACTTACATCAAAACGCATTCAGACAATGCAAAACAAATTTTCTTGCGCATCATATTAAACATTCCTAAATTACGTATTACTGAATTGCACTCTCAAACGCAGACAATGTATATAAATGAAGTTATTCGTGGCATGATTCTTAAAGCATATGATCACGATCATGATAACCCCCTCATTAGTAGCACAGGAAATTATAACGTGAAAGAAATTCCACTCTCTATCAGATGCAAACTTCCCAAGCATTTCTTGGATTCGGAGTGATAATCATCACATCCTAATTCCTCGTTCCTCTCTTCCTGCTCATTATTCCTTGTTACCTTTCCTTAACCCGCTTTCCTATAATCAACAACAGCAAATATATGGGTTTTTTGCAAGTTTTCCCCCCAACTTACTCACTCGGAAAATAAATCGGTTTTTCCATACACTACCATTTTATGTACACCACTAATTCATTTATGTTCTATGCAGGTAATAGGAGCACTCTTAGGTACTGCAGAAGCACTACATTGGATCATTAAAAAAAAAAAAAATCGAATTGTTGCTATTCCACCGTGAGCCAGCACGCCGGTCCAACCGATCATCCGCTGCTCTCGGTTCCCGTATCCTTCACCACGGATAAGTCCAGGAGTAGAGAGTGCTCTGCCTCCGTCTAAAGTGAATCTCGACGACTTATCATCCCGACCACTCCTCGCCTTATCGCCACGTCTAAGCCTAGAGAGTCTCTGGGCTTGCCAAGGGTCTCGGCCATCCGATAGGGCCTTCCGCCCGCTGTACCTCCGCGAACCAGGATAGGAAGGCCGCCCTGTCCTCGCCGAGAGTCTCGGCCGCACGGTACCGCTTCCCGTTCGACGGAATCCAGGCGACCCAGCCCAGGAATCCCCTGGGCTCGCTGAGCGTCTGCCCGACACCGTCAATCCTCGCCGCGCTCCCGCCGGCGCACCGCGTGCCGCCCACGCCGCGATTCGCGCACGAAACCGCGCCCCGGTTAAACTTTCGTTACGTTTAACTTGCCGAACCGCGCCTTGTGTCTTCCTCCGCGCCTACTCCGTACCCTGACCAGCCGCGAGCTTGATCCGCGCGTCGGAAGTTAGGTTGTTTTAACTTCTATTTTTCCACATAGATTTGTTAATTCTTCATATTCAGATTGTAATTGATTTAAGCAAATCGAGAAGAAGAATGTATTAATAGAAGACATAGTGTCATAAATAGTTTTTCTGTCAATATTTTCTGAATAAAGCCTAGCTATAAATTTGCTTGCAAAATACATAACATTATGTTAAAATTCTTGTACATTTGTTTTATTTTTCTTTCAGTCTTTCTTTCAGTCAAATTATCGGAATGTATGGAATCACTACCATGCATGTTGCTCAAATTACACTCGTGCTAGTCTTTTAATATCATTTTTCTTTTACTATTTTCTAAATTTTTCTTCAAATATGTTTTTTGTATAATATCTGAATGTTTAGAATTAATATGTTTTAATAGCGATTGGAATCTATAATATGTTTTTGTGCAAATACCTACATGCATTGTATTTGTAAATTCATTAACGCCTTATTAAATGTTCTAACATAATCATTTAATTGTGATAAAGAAGAAAGAATTTTTCACAAAACATACAAGTAATTTTACACATTTTTCCAAATGTAATACACAAACAAAAATTTCAATGCAAACTCGAAATAAGTCCTGACCTGACTGTAAAACAACAAACTTAGTAAAATAAAAAATTTATATTAACAAATATAAGTTTAAACTTATATTTTTAGATTTATTAATTAAATTATATTAACTAAAACAATCTTATCGTAAATTTAAAATTAAAATATTACTATGCTGTACCAGAAATAAACTAAATTTTTTCATGTGATCGACCCCTGTATCATGCGTATGAAATAAAAATTTATAATTGTAAAATAATAATAAAAAGTATTAGAAAATCATAATTCAATAATAAACAAAAGTGCTACTCATTGTTTTATGATTTGATGCACAATTTAAAGATATTAAAAATTATGTGAAAAAATATTTTAAAGTGTACAAATTGTACATTTCACGTATATAACTTCTTTATAAAAAGAATATTTTTGCTGTGATTTCATATTCTTTTAAGATTAATCATCACTTAGAGGAGACCGGGGCAGGTTGTCACACTTTCCAGATAAATTAAAAAAATGTTATCAATATTTTATAATATTGTATAGTATTTTATAATGTAGCTACATCCTTTAGGTATAAGAAAAAAAATATTAGACATATACATATATTTACACACAAAAAAGTTATTTAATTCTAAGCAAGATCGTGAAAATGTGACGACTTACCTCATACCCAGGGTTGGTTGTCACATGACTCTGGATTGATTGTCATGTATCTTTCATGTAGAGGAAACATACGACAAATAGTTCCTGTTTTAATATTTTATTAAAGTTAGTGCTAGTTTTGGTAAATTTAACATAATAATAATTTATTGCAGTGTGAATTAAACGAAAAATTAATAATTTTCATAAACTTTGTAATATAATTCTCATAACTTAGATTAAATAAAAAAATAATAATTCTTAATAAACTTTGTAATACTTTCATAAACTTTGAGTAAATAAAAGAATAATATTTCTCATAAACATTGAATCCCATCTCATTCGAGACAACTTACCCTGAATGGTCATTTTGAACAAAGATTATATTTACAGTAAGACCTCGTTTATCCGAGGTAATGTGAGGAAGGGGTACCTCGGATAAGCGAAAACTCGGATAACACGGAATAAATAAAAAAACTCGAAAACTTCCTTTATTTTTGGTATATTTAAAATGGGACAAGGGAATTTAACCACATTAACATATGAAAATAAAAATTAACAAACGTGAATTAATTTTTCGCGTAACAAGATTACTTATTACAAACGTGGTTTAAGAAAGTCAGTGATAGAGCACTGCTTCAACCTGCTCATTCGTTTTTTTAGCTGCAATATCTCGCCATCGTTTCATCAATAAGAGATCACTTGCAGTACTTTCCGGCTGTTCCTCTATATATTTGAGAGTTAGTTCAAGCGCATTTAATCCTTTGTGGCTTCTTCTGCGACATAGCGATGTTTTTTCATTGACTGTTGAAGCCCAACTGTTAAATTCTACCTCACAACCGCGGAGAACAAAGCGTGTACTAACAAGCTCGTGCGTGTTTAAACAACAGAGTAGCGATCGCAAACTACTTCGCGCGCATCGCATAGCAGCAAAGCGTCATCCGTTTCATCCGAGTTTTTCCGTATTATCCGAGCGCACAGCTCGGTTAACGCGGAGTGCTCGGATAGTACGGGTGGCTCGGATAACGCGGAGCCTCGGTTGATCGAAGGCCGGATAAACGAGGTTTTACTGTATAAATTATGTTGCAATGACGGTTAACTAAATACAGAAAAAAAGTATCTAAAACTATAATATTTTTTATGACCAAAA